>JARHVA010000099.1:6300000-6402500 GCA_037957365.1 Torreya grandis | reverse complement strand
AGAAGTAAGGCTCCTATCCTTGAGAGTATTACATGGAAGTCTAAGAGACTCCATTGTTATAATATGAATCTTGCATGAGCTAATCAAGCATACTATGTAGTCATGCTTTGGAGAATATGTATATAATCTTATTTTATAATTAATATAAATTTAAGTTTGTGTCATAGGGGTGTATTAATTGATTGAAGTGTGTCCTCCTAGGTTGCATTTTATAAAGCATCCTTTCATTAGGACCCATAATCATGATTCATTAAAAATGGAAATAAATTCATGCACCAAATCATGTTATCCCATACCCTTTCCAATGGATAGCCAACCTATCCATAATATCACAATAGGGAAAAGAAAAATGTGGTAACACAAAGTCGAATAAGTTTTTGTATCATAAATAAAAGGACTCAATATTTATACTATCAAAATGTGTTTGGTAAAATCCTCTAAACATTGTTATGGTGGTACATAGCTTTTGAAGTTAGCCCATCAGGTTTATGCTCAATAGTTTTGATAGTTAGCCTATCAAGCCTACACTCCTATGTCTTTAACCTACAAAATAACACATAATATCATGACATATGAAAATTAAAAGGATTTTTCATACGTAAAATTAAATCTTAAAAATAATGATTTTATTATCTCAAGATATTTATATCAAGGACAACTTATGACACATAAAACCTTAATCAAAACAATAGCTTTTTTGCATATATACCAAATAATTATTGCAATCCATGAAACACTCAAATATTTTGAGGGCATCTTACAAGTACGTGATTAAGCCTCTTTGAAAATTATAACAAAAAATGGGAAAACCCCCATATACTAAAACATGTTTACCCATACCTATTCCAACCATTGGATAACCTCCATATCCATAATATCATAATAGGGAAAAGAGCAAGGTGATAACACAAAATCACACAAGTTTTGATATCATAAATAAAATGTTTCAATGTTTACAGTGTCAAAATATGTTTGGAACAATTTTATCAACATTGCTATAGTGGTACATAATTCAACAATTAGCTTACTAGGTTTGTACCTCTTTGTCTTCAACCTACAAAATGATAGAGAACATCCAAAACATCTAAAATTTAAAATTATTTAAAACTAAAATGAAATAATAATAGGCACACTTGAAACTAAAGAATAAAAATAAAAATATTATCATACCAAGATAATTATGGAAAGGATGATAAGACAACACATAAAACATTAACTAAAGATAAAATAAATAAATAATTTTATGCTTATTCGATAATTACTACAGTGTGTGATTCTCTCAAATATTGTGATGACTTATTTGACATAATATCTATATTAAATGGTGTATTTTATTAAAAAAATTGATGCGCCTTCTTTATGATACTACAATTTTCAATTTGTATTACATTATAGGGTTTGTATCTTACATGATATTTAGAGGATGCTATAAAAAGGTATGTACATCCATCAAATCACAATTCAATGTGAATATTTTTCATACTCTGTAGTTACATTACCCCATGTATTTAAAACATAGGAGAAAAAAGTGGGAGAAGACACAAGGTACATGAACTATTTTACAATATTTCTTAGTGAAATATGATCACATGGATCGAAATGATTGCATGATGAAATTTTGGGAGAATACACAAAAACATAGCTATTTGACATAACCTCTTAATTTTATTTTGTTTTTCAAAAAAAACTTGTTCTTTCTTTACATTTTTAATTTTTACAATTACCATTGCCTTAAAGGAGGTTTAAGAAAAATAAAACATTTGGTAAAGGAGGATCCCATTTGAAATATAAAAATCTCACATTCACTATTATTACCATGTCTTCACCAATAAAAATTGGTTATTTCTTATATATATGTATGTATTTCTTTAAATGAAACTTTATGTTGTATTCATTTTTTTCAATTTGTTTTTGTTAAAGTTTTATGTGTTGTGGAAGTTTCTTAAAGGCAAATCAGAGAACATTTTAATTGGATGGTAAAAAGTTTTAAAGAATGTTCTAAAATAATAATATTTTTGATTTAGATTGTATTAGTTATATAATCATTTTACTAAGATAACAATATATTACATCACCTTTTAATTGATATTGCATAACAAGATGTTATCACTACATTAGAATATATTGTCATCATTGCATTAATTTATCCAATAACTCAACATTATTAAATAATTGTAATGTGAACTATTTCATAGCAAATATCAATGAAACTTGGTCAAATGGACTAAAAACATTACATGATACAAAATGTGGAACCATACATGAAGCAAGTGAAGTGTTCGACAAAATATCTCTTGATTAAATTTTATATTTTATCAAAATAATTGTGTATATTCTTTACGTTTCTGCATTCTAACACTTTTACTACATTAGTGGTCTATGCCTTACCTAAAAATAATATAAAACCTTAACCAAACACAAACAAAAACAACTATTTATTTATTTATTTTATTTACTTTTTTAGAGGGAGAAAATATTGATTTTAGGAAGAGATATAGAAAAAAATGTTTTTTTTTTTTTTTTCAATTTATTTAGTTCCAAAATCAAATTCTAGTTTCAAGGTTTTTTTAAACTAAAAAAAATGATTTTTCTCTAAAAAAATTCAAAAGAATTATTTAGGACCAAGGGCTTTTATAAATCCCTTTCCCTTACCTACTCTAAAACTCATCTAGGCCTATCAACCCATGTTCCCATACAATAGATCGTCAAGCTCCTCCATGCCCATATCCCACGTCCCTTTACTCCTCCATGACCTCGCCCTATTTGTGCCTTGCCACTATCATGTCATGCCTTAATTTCATTATTATTTATGTAGAACACACAACATCCACTTCATCCATTTATCCACCAAACCCTCACTTTCATCTTATTCTCAAACTACACCAATCTCTCACAATAGAAACCCAATCCAAATGACCCTTTTTGTTGTATGGGATTGTCTAAACCATAGATCCTTTTTTTCAATATGCCTATCCTATTTTTAGGCTTCTTAGGGATAATTTTTTCCACAAGATCTACTTTAGGGCTTCCAAAAAAACTCAAAGGAATATTTGGGTCCAACATTAAAATGGGTCACACACCTCACAAGGATCATGGTTGCCACATAACCTGAAACTTGGGTGTCATACTATTTTATCTATAATTTAAAATTATGTGTCATTTTTTTAAAGTGCATAATTTTTCAATAAGAATCCATTTATACAAAACATATTTGTTTCATAATATATGTAAATAATATTATTTCCTATTTCTTATTTTTAGTAAAATTTGTAATATCGGTATTATTTTTAAACTACATTGTTATGAGTAGTTTGGGGTGGGACATTTTTCAATACACTCAATTATAGAGTTACACATTTCTAGATTGCACACATATTTTTTCAAACCTATCTTAGTCCCTTCTCTATTTTATGATACTTATATCATGCATTCTTGTTTTGTGCTTTGTAAAAATATTTCTAGCACTATTTTTCTTCATGCCTTGTTTTGGGACATTCCTTGGGATAAATATATGTGACATTGTTAAGGTTTATGTTAAGCTCCATTTCAAGGAACCATGATAAGGCATTTTGGAACCTCTTTTTGTGTGTAGATTCAGGAACACATGTGGTTTCTTATTTGCATTGCTCTTTTTTGGTTTTTTCAAATTTATTAATTATGCATGTAAACCCCCAATATACTCTATTGAGATACCTTGTTGCAAACAAAACCATAACATTATTTATACACCTTTTCAGTGGTAATATGTATGAATTTTTTTATTTGCCTATTCAATCCATACATGCATAATTTTGTGAGTGCACCTTATTTTTGTCTATTGGATGCTTCTAGGTGAAACATCTATTAGAGTGTGAAGTGAATTATATTATGGATCCAACACCTTTGTTGATTTTTTATTTTCATGAAATTATTCCTCTAGGATCATCCATGCATTTATTCAAGGCATTGCCCTATTTAAACATTATGACAAGTTTATTTACTATTGTGTATTGCTTCTTTAATGTGTTTACATTATTGTTTTCTTAGTTTTTAATGATGGGCATATCCATCATTCTTATAAAGCTTCAATGATGGATTAGTTGATCCATATATATTATAATTTTGATAGTTTGAATGATGCATCATATCGTTCATGAATTTTTGATACTTTGAGTGATGGATCAACCCATTCATGATCATCTCTTCAGTGTTATATAACCTATAAAATCAAAAGTGGTGTATATAATGCCCTTAATGGGCTAATATAGCAATGTTGAATCTATGTATATGTGTATGTGCCCCTGATGGGTAAATAGTATCAAATTTGGATCTATGTGGAGGATCTGAGTCCTATAATGATCTGCAAACACTAAAAATGGAATAAGTGAATTATTTATGTATGATAAAATTGACTACACTAACATAGGTAGCATATGTAGTACCTGACATATAAAAGGAATGTAAACATGGAAATGCATACAATCTAAAATTTATATTTTTTGAGCAATCTTTGAATGTTTTTGTATTTATTAAGTATAAGTTATGCATGAGAAACATGAAAATAAAACTTTGTACAATAAATAAGATAAAGGAAACTATGTAAAAGTAATACTAGAAGTAAAAGAGATTATATACAAATGAAATATAGTGCCTTTATAGACTTAAGAGCACATTCATAGGATATGGATAGCCAAATGGCAGATCTAGTGGGATGTCATCCAATGTTAGATACTGAATCTACCCAAACTCAAATAAATCATCATCATTGTGATCATCATACCATTTTTTGGTTAAAAGTATAGCATTATCCTTGGCGTTAGTCTAGATTTGGTGCATATGAATAACATGTTTGTCTATTGTGTAAGAAGCCTCATGTACAGTCCTAGGGTAGACCACATTGGACCGTTTGATGTCAGTATGAAACCTATGATCTCATTTGGGCCATCATGTAAAATGTGAACTATGTGTCCCTCACAGGGTTTACTTTAAGAGGCCTTGTCTGAAACCCCCTAGGTTTGTTTAGGTGAATCGGATTCACTTCGTTGGCAAATCAGAGTGCATAGAGCATGTGAAAAATCACTGTTTATTTTTTAGTGGTGTCATAATGTTGAAAGGTCTAGGATGACATTTCACTCTTGGGCATCATTATATTGTTGGGTATCATTATGATTCCAAGCATTAGTATGTTTTCAAGCATCAAATCGATGTCATGCAAAAATATACTATCACACAACACCATATTTCCACATGACACCATCCTACCGTGCAACACCATGCTATCATGTAGCATTATGCTACCACACGACACCATGTTATTGCACGACAACATTGTTGATACCCAATGGCATGGTGTTACGTGGTGCCATACTACTGCATAACACACTTTTGTCATGTAGTATGATGTTGTTAAACTTGGGCAGCATGATGATGTTATCACATGGCACGATAATATTGTTAGTCCCTGATGATGCCAACTAGTTGCTTCGATTCCCTACCTTGCTTATAAATAATGCTACAGTAACCTCATTTATCACTTTATTTAAACTTTTTCTCATCCTATCATCTTCCACCTCAACCTTCTTATTTTCAACTCAACCTACCTACTTCCACTTACCTACTTCTAATGGCTTCCACATCCATGGAAACTCAGATTCAATCAAGGGGGATCCAAAATTATGTTTTTAAAAATCTATTGTGTCTAGATTTCTTCCACATGTTGGATGAGATTGAATCCTTTGTAGAGTGGATCAATCAATCCCAGCTTAGAGGCCCAGTGTAGATGTCACAATATGATATGGCTATCAACAATAACCTATTGTGATCTCTAGTTGGGTGTTTTAACTATAGTGAGATCCATTTCTACATTAATTTTAACAACAAAACCATATCATTTGGCACATCTCCATTAGATATCCACAATGTAACAAGTCTTCCACATTATAATGCAAGTCATGTTAGCACCAAGGTTGTGTTATCTGATGACGATAAAAATTACTTGGAGTCGATCTATAATGTGTCCATTAACCCTGTTGATAAGTGTTGAATTTATTAATGAAATTGACATTTCTTAATTATATTTGAATCATTTATTATAAATAGTTAGGTATCCTAATTCAATTACATGTTTTACTTTTCTATATTCATTACAGCTAGTCAAAATTGAAGGGGGATCCCCATAGAAAATATCACCAATCCATTTATCAAATCTATTGTCCATTTCTTTCAAGCAAGAATTATGTTGTAGGGAAGACCATCGAACATTCCCTTCTGGGTTGTTTACTATATTCTTTATTCTCTCTCAGATGTTGTTTATGACTGGTGTACTGTTATTTCTAGTAATATTAGGTCAGAATTGATTTTTGCTTTCTCGAAGGACACTTGCACAATTTCTTATTCTAACTACATTATGGCCTTGTAATTCGAGGCCTTATATGAAATCCAAAATACTATTATTCCCACTACCCTTCATCCAAAAATGAAATTTAATGCGTTGCCTCTTGAGGAACAAGAGGTAAGTTTAGTTTTCCCAAGTCTTATTTTTTTGCTTTATATATATATATATATATATATATATATATATATATATATATATATATATATATATATATATATATATATATATATATATATTTCAAATTTTAACATTTTTTAGCTTGTTGTTTGTTATAGGTGAGAGTGCGTGTCTATGACACAAGAAAATGGGATACAAGTAGAGGCCAGTGTGATATAGAGGGCTACAAGATCCTCCTACAGCTCCCTCTTCCTCAGCTAGCTCTTCTCCACCCCACATAGATAATGTAAATGTTTCTGAAGATTTCCTTACTAGTTTTTCATTGGACAATCTAGTTTCAGAAAATTTGCTTACAAATTTGAAGGATGGTGTTATTGGTGAATTTAATGATTTAAAAAAATGTGAGATAAGGGCAAAAGCCCTTATCAAATAAATCAATGCCCATTATCATAACCACTTTCAAAGAGTGAATTTGTTCTCTCTTCAAAATGAACCCTCAAAGATTGACACTTTGTTCTAGTAAGCACAATATGGATTGATCTTTGTGGACAATGTTTATAATGATAGTATTTTAGATAATATGATAAATAGATTTAAAATTTTAAATGGAGAAGCCTAAGCATATTTCAATAAATAGGCTAAAGATATCAACCTTGTTACCATTGCCCAAGCAGAGAAGGATAAAGCGGTGGTAAGTTTTCTTTATTTGTAATGTGTATTTTGATTATTATAATACCTTTGTATGTGCTTGACACATCTATTATTTATTGTTTACAAGCAAAATATGAAAATTTGAAGTAAGAAGCACATCTTCTTAATATGCATTTGAAAAATGCTCGCAAAAGTATCTCGTCGGCAATTGCATTGAAAGAAAAGCTGGTTCTATTAAATAAATAGAACAACACATTAAAAAAGATAATTAAAGAGCATGGTATGGATTCCAACATTTTATTGAATCAAAAAATAGATTTGGATCCTACAAGTCTTTCAACAGGGGATGCAACGAATAAGGAGAGGGTGATTCTTGCACAAATGAATTCTGTTGTAGAGGATCTTCAGAAGGAGGGAGTGATAATGGAGGATTCACAAGTAGGTCTAGACAGAGGGGTTTTCATGGGTGGGGATGGCAAGCAACTAGGGGGAGGAGAGTCTCAACCACAAAAATGATGATTTGCCTGAGTTTATATTGTTGACAAGGACAATTTATATCATGTTTATTTGAAAACACTTGCTTTATTAAATGATATTTTACAATTGTTCCATATATATATATATATATATATATATATATATATATATATATATATATATATATATATATATATATATATATATATATATATATATATATATATATAGTGGTCAAGTTTATATATTCTATGAAGAAAAAGCAGAGTAAATATTTTGTGGATGGTTTTAATGTTCTAGTAATTGAAATATACTAGTGGTCAAGTTTAATGTTCTATGGATGTTATTATAGTTTAAATGAATGGCTATAATCTTCTAGTAGTTGTAGCCTTGAATGCATTGTTTATATATTCTATGAATAAAAAGCAGAGTAAATATTCTATGGATGGTTTTAATGTTCTAGTAGTTGAAATATACTAGTGGTCAGGTTTAATGTTCTATGGATGTTATGGTTTTATGGTTTGAATGAATGGCTATAATGTTCTAGTAGTTGTATCCTTGAATGCATTGTTAAAATGATCTAGTAGTTGTAGCATTAAATGCATTGATTATGGTGCAATTTAGAAATATGTGAACCCAACCATAGGCAAAATATTTATAGTTGTAGTAGTAGAAAAAATAGCCTATGGTACAATAAGTATTCTATGGATTTATATTGTTATAAAAAGTTATAATATTGAATGCATTCATAGGAGAAAAATCAGAGTAAATATTGTATGGACGGCTTTAATGTTCTAGTAGTTGATATATACTAGTTGTAGCATTTGAATGCATGGCTATAATGTTCTAGTTGTTATAGCCTTGAAGGCATTGTTAAATTATTTTAGTAGTTGTAGCATTGAATGCATTGTTAGTGTTATAGTGTTCTAATAGTTGTTTTCCCTAAATGCTCTAGGAATCTCCAAAATATTGTTTTAAGGTTTTTTGGTCAGTTTGACTAAGATCATCCAAGTCTATCCTTGGTTTGACTAAGATCATACCAGTATGTTCCTAGTCTAATTAAGATCAAACCAATACAATCATGGTCATCTTTATCAGTAGATCACTTAACCCTTTTTCTTGGTTTATTTGGATATTTTTTCCTTATTTTTTGACCTAATTGCTTTTTTGAATGACAGTTTGTGCACCAATAAGGTCTTAATTTGAATTAAATAAGTTTTTAAGTACACAAGCATATTAATGCATTTAGGAGAGGTCCAAGTATAAGGAAAGCTTCTATAAGCTATTGCACTCTAATTTTTATTACTATTGTCATTCATTGAAGTCTATGCACCCTTTATACCACAAGATGAATTGAAGGATTAGTGAAAGAGTATATAAAATCTACTAGTTAATGTATGGATATCATTAATAAGGGTCTGGGATTAGATTAATATGATCATGGTCATCTTTGTCAGTGGATCCCTTGACCCCTTTTTCAAGTTTTATTTGGATATTTGTGCCTTGTTTTTTCGCCTTCTGTCTTTTTTAATGTTGGCTTGTACACCAATAGGGCTCTGACTAAGGCATACCCCTCATAACTACTCACATTTTTTATGGTTTTACAAGGTATCTTGGAGATGATTAGGGTTGGGAGAAATGAGAAATAATTTCAGTTGCTTCGTAGATCAAATTGACAAATTGAGAGAGGTTTTTGACAAACAAGAACAGAGGAAGGCGCTCAAAAAAATAAATCAAAAACTAACATCATTTGACTAGGTTTGGACAAAGTGAGAAGGATCAGACTCTGCCTAACTAGGATTAGAGCTCTACGATCCTAGAACGACCAAGATCAAATCTTTATGACCCTGACAAATTTCTACAACTTCTCAAATCAACACAAAATATTTAAGTTATCTTCGACACCGCTTTTAAACCTATTTTTCTTTGATTTCAACTCTTGACAATGGATATACAAATCACAACTCAAAAATTTATCTTAAAACTCTTTTTCTCAATTATCAAATATTTATTTCATTGTTAATCAATGCAATTAAATTTATGTTTATTGTTATTTCGTTATATTATGTTCATATTTGAATTGCACATTCATATTTATAATTTAATATACCCTGATTGAGTATATATTTTTTAAATACCTTAAAATTCTCCTTCCATCCATTGTCACTAAACTTACTAAATTCCATTAAAAAAGTAATAATTAAATTAATAATTTATCATAAATATATAACTTAAAAATATACCAAAGTTGTCTTTTGTTTTGAGAATTGATGAACAAGTTGATGTGTATTCTCGTATTTTAAAATCCGTTTGGCGTGATAAAACCGATGCAGAGGGTAAGAGGCTTCAGACCCAAATCGTCAAAACTGGATTTGAATGCCATGTTTTTCTCGCAAATCATCTCATCACATTTATGCTAAATGTGGGAATCTGGATATGTTCCGAATGGTAATGGCATGGAAACGTTGCAATTTTTACGCGAAATGCACAGAGAAGGCATAAGGTTAGACTGTTTTAATTTGTGCAGCGTGCTGTGAGGAAATGCACAGAGAAGGCATAAGGTCAGACTATTTTAGAAGCAGGTAAGCAGCTTCATGCTCATATTTTTCTAGGCGGTGCACTTGCTGACATGTATGCAAAATGTGCGAGTTTAGAGAGTGCACGTCAAGTGTTTGACAAAAGGCCTGAACGAAATGTGGTCACTTGGACTGCAATGGTTAGTGGATATGCTCAAAATGGCCATTCTGAGGAATCTTTTCACCTCTTTGGGCAAATGCGGAAAATGAGGGTGTGGCTGAACCTTGTTACATATTCCAGTGTCCTTACCCTATTTGCCAACATGGAGATGGAAAGAAGGCGCTTCAATTCTTTGAGCAGATGCAGTTGGGTTACATGCCGCCAAATGACATTACCTTCATTTGTGTTCTCTCTGCATGCAGTCATGTAGGTCTAGTTAATGAAGGTCGCAACTACTTCAATTCTATGACTCAAGATCATAACATTAAACCAAGAATGGAGCATTATGCTTGTATGGTTGATCTACTTAGCCGAGCTGGGTGTTTCGACGAGGTGGAGAATTTTATCAGTGGCATGCCATTTCAACCCGTGGCATTAATTTGGAGGACTTTACTTGGTGCTTGCAGAATTCATAGGAACATAGAGCTAGAAAACATGCAGCAAAATGTGCTCTTGAATTGGAACCACAAGATGCTGCAATTTATGTCTTACTGTCAAACATGTTTGCAGCAGCTAGCATGCAAACCGATGCTGTGAATGTGAGAAAATTGATGCAAGATAGAAGAGTGAAAAAGGAGCCTGGACAAAGTCGGATCCAGTTAAAGTATAAGGTGCATTCCTTCATAGTTGGAGATAAATTTCACCCACAAACTATTGAAATCTATGCAAAACTAAAAACTTTGACTTGTCAAATGAAGGAAGCAGGGTATGTCCCAGACACTAGTTTTGTGCTTAATGACTATGATTAGGATCAATAGCTGGATGTTCCCTTCAGGATAACTTGAAATAGTCTATGACTCGGTAGATAATGCCAGGTGAGACTCAATTCCACCTTACAATAGCGCATGGATTCTATCTCAAGATAAAAAAATTGTGTGAGTGGACATGCTCGCTTAATGCGTTATATGCTTTTGATAAAGGAGAAAAAGTATTTGTCATTTGGCAAACTGAGGCTCAATTAGAACAAAGGATTACGAATAAATGTCATAACAAAATGGTGACAAGGGAGCTTGGAAATGGAAATTACTGATCAAAACTCACATAATCCCAAACATTTTGAAGCTCTCTGACTTGGACAAAAAAGGTCTTCTAAGAATGAAGGAAGCAAGATGTGTCCCAGACACTAGTTTGTGCTTAATGATTGTGATTGAGAACAATAGTTGCATGTTTCTTTCAGGAAAACTTGAAATGGTAAGTGGGGATGTCAAGTCAGACTCTATCCCACCTTATGATAGCGCATGGATTTTATATCTGGATGAAAACTTTGCATGACTGGACATGCTGGTTCTATGCATTATATGTTTTTTATAAAGGAGAAAATGTACATCAGTTGGCAAACTGAAGTCCAATTTGAACAAAGGATTATGAACAAATGTGATCACAAAATAATGATGAGGGAGCTTGGAAATGGAAATTTCTGATTGAAACCCAGACCATGCTAAACATTTTGAAACTCTCAAACTTGAAAGAAAATCTTCTGAATGCTAGGTAACTGGCATTTTACTGTACCGGAAATACTAATGCAAGATGCAGCCTGCTTTGGCATATAGACTGCATTCAAACACTTCTTGGACTGCATGAGCTCAGATCATGAATTTTTTCAAGCCTTTTATGCCGAGATAATTATGATCTCCAAGTATTTTATGACTCAAACTTTTTCATCTAGAAGTTTGCACTCAAGCTTCACAGTCCGTCATTTTCTTCATTGAATTTGCAATAAAGTTAGGAAGAAGCGAATGTGCTTGATGACTTAACACGGTATATTTTTTACGTGAAGTTCATATGGTTGTTGTGTCATTTCACCAAGGAAAAAGTAAACATACTGATGACTCGGGCATCTTACTAAGCATGGGCTAGGGTTTGAGCCTTGGGCCTAACCAGCTCAAAATATATATATATATATATATATATATATATATATATATATATATATATATATATATATATATATATATTGACACTTCTATGATAAGGTTATCTGAGTTTAATCCATTACCTTTGGAGCAGTCTTTCCTCTAGAGGATACAGGGCCTGGAAATAACGAGTACAAGCCATTATGTGCTGATGCTCCATGAAAGATGGTATAAAACTTCAAAAATTGATGAAAGTGTGACTGGTTATGATTGTCATGGATTGCACTTGCAAATCGTTTTCCTTGGCTGCAAATGTACTTCATGGATGCATGATATGGATAAACCTTAAAAACAAGAAGCAAACATTTGTTGTCTTGAGAAAGCTCATCACTGGAAGGGCATATAATTTCCATTTGGTGCTATCCGAATATGCAACTACTGAAACCTCATACGAAGTATGCTTTTAAACTAGAAAGACATCTCATTATCCACTTAGATGAGTGCATTCAAAGGCAACTTTTCCAGAGTACTGTTTTAATGAGTTCAGCAGTTTAAATCCTCTGCAACTGTGAAAGGGATAAATTAAATGACAATAATCAAACAAAGCCAATATGTTGAATGAATTTTCAAACTTGCCGAAGGCCCTGATCAAAAGGGTCTCAATGAATTCAATTCATTCCTTATACACTTGTTGATGGAGGCAGGAGTTACTAAGATGTGTCCCCAAACAGAAATAACAGAAATCACCTACCATCTGAGCAAACTTTCCGTCTCTTTTTCATTCTGCCAAATTTTATTCAACCTTTTAGAACATTTCTACTTCGCTAATCAGTCACAGATTTTGAGGCATGAGATTGTTTCAGAACTATTAGATCCACAGGCAGGGTTTGAAGGTCTAAGACATGCCTTCTTGCCAGCTGCTCACCTCCCTGTGGTGATTCCACTCTGTTTCAGTGTAAATTCTGTGGAGAAAATTGTGAAGAAAATGAGAGCATCTAATTCGTGTAAGAATTTCTTGATCGTTTTATGCCCAAGAGGAAAAGGAATCATGATTATACTGGTGTTGGGATGACTAGGTTGAATGAATCTGTATTGAAGATGTGAACTCATGATGTATGGACCTGCTGAGATTGACTGCCTCCTTGCCTCATTAATCTTATGGAGTGGGATTTCTAGGGGTGAGCATCAGAAGACCAGCCATGCCCTATGAAGTCCTAGGTGGGATGAATGTACGCTCAATAAAATCATTCTGAGATGAGAAGGCAATCGGTGAATTTATGGAAATCAAATTGAGATTCATTGTCAGTGTTTACCCCACCTCTTGTTGTTCGCCTTTGCTTTCTTAATTTGTCTCTTTGCAATTGTTTTCTTCTATGAAATTCTGGGTGTTGGATAGATTTTGGGTGGGCAATTTTGTGCCAGTATGTGCAGACAACTTTTGGGTGGCTACTCTGGCTAGTGGTTCCAGAACCATTTCCAACGTCCCTCATACAGGGATCTGTATCATTGGTTGGGTTTTTGGTAAAAAGTTCTATTTTCTCAGTTGGGGAATTTGTGTGGCAAGGCATATAAGGCGTTCGTTTTCCTTCTATCGTGTTGTTGCTTGGGTCGGTGGTCTATTTTTTAGCAGGTTGATTTTCAGTGCTTCACTATTTCTTTAGAATGCTGCTATGGGTGGTCTGGTTCTCTTCTGGTTTTGTTAGTTTCTCTGGGAAGTGATTCTCTCCCTGTATTAGTTATTTCATCATTTCCAGAATTGCTAGATAAAGCCCAAAGAAATCCAGTCACCCTTCCTCCAAGTTCTGCCAAACTATCCAGATTTGGTAAACACAAATCCTATTCTGAATGAGCTGAAGGTTGTTTCTCTTCTCCCTTTGCAGCTGGAAGTGCTTTTCTTAAGGAGATTGAACCTCTAGGGTGCTCCTCCCTTATTGAATCCATTTTTAGCTAAAATCTCCCCAAACCAAAGCAGACTAGACCTCGATGTACCATCTACAAGAATGTTATAGTGAATAAATTTAACAAATCTTGTCTTACTGGCAGCCTTAGGGCCACTCTCCAATCTGGAAAATATAATATTCAAGAAGTTCTCCAATCTGTTAAAGAGACTATACAAGAGGAACTTAAACCCATGTCTGCTGAGGTTTCTTTTATCAAAACTCAGTTGTCAACCATCTCTAGTTTGAAATCTGATCCCTGTTCTACCTAGGGGAACCCTTCTTCCAATCCACCTATAGACTGAAACTCTATGACAAGCTTTACCAGGACATCACTGACCTGAAAAAGTTTATTGCTTTCCAGCAAGATCAAATTGAAACTTTGATAGTGCAGCAAAACTGTGATATTCATGTGGGCTGACAATGTGAGGACGTCAATACTCTAAAAATTTGATTACGATGTGGATTTCTTTGGAATAAAACATGGTTTGGCTACCTCGGAGGTTCAGCTCCATAGGTACTTATATGATGTGATCAGCAGGGGGTTACAGGATAATAAGACTATCTCAAACTTCAAGCAATGTGTTTCCTCCAATCCTCTTGTGGAGTTGGTGAGTGAGGAGGGTGTTGGCCAATTTTGGCCCACATACCCAGCTTTTGCCTGGGTTGAACAGATGAGCAGAGTACCTATTTGGGTGAATGATCAAATGACTTGCACAAGCTTTGAAAGACCAGACCATCACCAGGACGTCGTACAGAAATAAACAGAGCGAGCTGGTTTCACATTTGACAGATGCACTTGGGAGACCTCTCAGAGCCAAAAAATTGTATAAACATGATGCATTTCATGCCAAGAAGACCCTCTGTAAATTTCATGTCTCGATGAGTTCTCTATCTTGAGATACAAGCCTTCAAAGTTGATCCAACAAAGTAAGACGTCCGCGCAAGCGTTAAAATAAAGCCACGTCTAATAACCATTGGGGTTCAAAATGGAGACGGGCATGCGGATGTCAATGATGATCATGCGGACATCAAATGACGGGCATGCGAACTTCAAAATTAAGCCCCATGAAGTAGCCATTTGTTTTCAAATGAAGGCAAATCAATAGTCGGCGTTCAATCATACCCGAAGATCCAATGGCGAGCAGCGATTGACAAGGTCAGTAGGTCCAGGCAGATCCAACGATGCATGTTGAATCATATGTTATGATCCAACGGTGCAAACTAAGTCAAAAGGTCAGCATAGAACGCATAGGTGACAAGTGTCATGATCTTGCTAGAAGGATCTTGATCCAACAGTATGTGGTGCATGCTCGAGGCAATATGCCTAAGCAGATCTACGATGCGCGTTCATTCGCACATCTAGATTTAACGATGTGAGAGAAGTCAAAAAGTCAGCGTATCTGTGAGACCAATAGGAACAAAGATAGTCTGGCATAATTTGATTGATCTGAGTTAGTATTCGATGGGCAAAGTCGAACCAGAAGCTTTTCTCATTGGAGGTTGAAGGAGCCATTTTTGACCGAAGCAAGTCCTACAAAGCATCATCCCGTCGCCATTAGAGCTCAATTGAATGCCATGGAGCGGACATAGTCATGCAGTCAAGTTAGAAGACATAAAGGGGCACCATTAATTATCAATGCGAACCTTTGGTTGGTAGATTTATAACATACAAGATCCATCTTTTGAAGTTTGTAGTATTGTCTTGTGACTGTGTTCAACATTCTTAAAAGAAAGATCCGTGCATATGGTGAATTCTCGGTTCCTGCAAAGACATAATGGGTCTATTTAGACCTAATATAGTCCAGAACGAGGCTATGCAGTCTATAGGTCTGCATCGACATGATGACTATAGGAAAACTAATAATCTGGATTGGTTTTCCGTCTATAGTGGACCTATGATCATAGGACAGATATGAATGGTTATGGAAAAGGTGTCTCTTTTGTCGACATGGCTCTATCATCGACAAAGTAGGTACCTACCACCGTTCATGGCATGGCTCTGTCTGGTTTTGAAGGCATGAGGACTTTGTCCTTACAATGGGTAGGTCAAGTGGAAGATGGCGTAGAGTCCCAAGGTGGAGAACTAGTGAGGTAGTTGGAGCATTGATTTTGTTTAGATCTTGAAGATCTTTTCTCCAAAAGATAAGTCATGACTCATCAAAACTAACTCTTGTCTTCTAGTGAATCTCTCAGCCAATGAGAGGACCCCAAAGACTATTGGAGCATATAAGGGTTAGCTTGCAAGTAAAGGATTAGTCCTATCTAAATAAAAACATGCATACAAAAGGCAAACAATGAATTGCCACCACACTTATTGATCATTGATGACTCCTCCATTCCCCCACACATGTTTCCCCGTCTCTCTCATTCCTATTCTACTATAAATAGTCTTCTAAGCCTTAAAATGGATCCCTCTCCTGGGCATGATGAGAGTCTGCCAAGATTGAGCTTGTAACCTCTTGAAATGAATAGAAGACTGTATTAAGATTTCATTATGCTTATCTAGTGTGTTCATGTCAATTGATATGCATATGTGGTAGAGCTTTCTCCCTTGTCAAGTCTTGATCTCACCTAGTTAGTAGTTATCTTGTTATGCAGGTCATGTTTAGTGTTCAAATGTCATTTGATTAAAGCTAGCATGTGGATACATTGGTTGGATCATGTCTTGAATTAGACCTCTCCACCACCTCCCTCAGTTTTTGATCATTCGATGAACCTCTACATGAAATACTGATGCATAGCAGACGTTTGGAATTGTAGATACAACCTTTTGCTCATTTTATTACTGTTTTAAGAGTTCAAACAGTGTGGGTCAATGTCATTTAGGTGCATCACCAACTTTAGCTTAGATTTCCCTTTCAATTATCTCTCTCCCTTTTCACCCCAATAATTAGTGGGTTTTAGTGTAAATGAGCTAAATGATGCATCAGAGGAGCTAGCCTTATTACAAATCCTAGAGGTCCAACCCCACTATATGTGACCCATAGCCTGGGGTTGTTCCCATGCTGGACTAGATTTGAGTAGAGGACCTGAACAATCCTTTGCTCAGTGAGGGTGCAATCTAAGTCTACAACAGTTTTGGCATGCTCGATGGGACCAGTCTTATTGTGCACTAAGTGAAGAGTTTTGGTGTTCTCTTCATTCACTCAACCTTTGGAGGCATATGTGCAAACATCAATGGTGACTCCAAGCTTTCAACTGGTTACAATAGTCCAAGTAAGCCTTCAAGCAAGTTTTATCTTTATTTTGTCTCTTCCCTGAGTCTCTATGGCTGGATTTGGAGCAGAGTTCTATCATAATCAGGTTGGTGAGGCATATCATCAACCAAATGAAGCCTACCAGCCTTACCATGACCCATATCAACCATATGAAGAGTGTACAAAACCTTATTATCAATATGGAAGCTCGTACCAGTCCTATAACCATGATCCATGTTCATCTCATCCTCATTCATATGAGCCTTACTCATTCCAAGATCATCAAGTCTTCTATGAGTCTCCTCTACCTCCACTGTAGCTTGGTCACTCTCCTTATCAATCATGGCAGTTGCATGACATTCTTAAATAGCCTACTCATACCCCAAGCCATTCCATATATAGCCTTAAAAAAGCTCTATTGGAATAGGAGAAGAATATGATAAACATTGATACGTTGCAAGGGTATGGACAAGAAACCCCAAAACATGTCATTAGAGGGGTTAAGACTTGAATGCATCAGGCAAAGGAGGAGTGGATATCTTTCATTAGGAGAGGTTATCCTAGAAATAATGGTGACATGCTTGACATAGATGGACTCATCTCCAAGATTGAGGAGAAGCTGACAACGCACGAAGAACATCAAACACCATCAAACACCCCATCACCCATCTTGTCTTCCCTCATTCACCCCATCTCAACCTCATGTTGAGCTTCCCATCACCACTCATAAGCCCTCACCAAATGAGTTTCAAGGTCATCACAGTTCCCCCCAACTCCTCTCAACCTTTCCCTCATGGAAATCTGTCCAAAGGAGAGTCTAGGAGGAAAGACAGGTTTGTGTTGAAAGAGCTAGCCACCATGAGCAATCAAGGTCTGATTTTGAGGCCTCCCTTGCTAGGCAAATTGAGGCTATAGACAAACATTTGTACTAGACACTGGTAGCTGCAAAAGCAACACCACCTCAACTGTATGTACCTCCTTTCAACCCTCAAGCCATAATGCACATTATGTCGGAGGATCATAAGCCCAAGTTTCCATCTTGGAGTCAAGTCATGCAGTCAAGCAAACCCAAAGTCACTCAATTCCCACCCCTCCCTCCTCAAGAATCTAAGTCCTTTCCCTCTTGGAGATCCATCCAAAGCAGTATGCAGAAGGAAGAAGTAGTGATTATGGAAATCAAACAAGAGACCATTCAGCGTCTACTCCTTTCCCCTCAAAATCCCAAAGCCTTTTCTTCATGGAGAGCTATTTAAGAAGCAAAGCAACAGAGAGAGGAGGTGAAGGTGATCCAAGAAGAGCAACTTCATTAGCAAAATCAGGTACCTATGATAACTTCTTTGGACCTCTCTCATCTTGCTAAATATTTTCAAGCATCTACTGTGCCACTCTTCGAAAAGGAGCCTCTTCTTTGTGACGCAAATCAAGAAGATGCAACTAAGGAGACAAAAAATAATGATGACTTCAGTGATCAAGAAAAGGAAATCATCATTGGAACACCACTTAGCAAGAGCGAGCATGTTTCAGTCTTTCATAATGCCTAAGAAGATGAGTTGCAGGGACAAGTGCAAGTTGGAGATGAGATCCAACAAGAAGAAGTCTCAGAGATGCATCAAGGGGTCGTTTCTCAAGAACCTCTTGATCACATATCAACTGTCCAAAATCAAGAGTTTTCTCAAGATCTTGATGTAGCTAATATATATTAAACACAAGCTCATCTTTCTTTGGAAAGTAGCCATGAAGACAACTCACACATAACCATTGCTGAGACAGAGAGCATTCCTGAAGAAGAGGACCATTGGCAACTGCTATACCATGATTTCATGAGTAAGATTGAAGAACTTAAGATGGCAGACTTGGATGATGAGATAGTATAGCATGTAGAACCTTCATCTGAGGATTCCATTAATATTTTGGAGCTTCAGAAAGGTAGTGCTACTCTGGGGATGTCAAAGCATAATGAGAAGGTTGATCTTGATGTGGGAGAACCCCATGAGGGATTGGTACAAATGGAAGTCATGGATGAGTTTGAGATATCTCTTATTGAAAAGGATCAAGATACCCTTCAAATTGATCCTATTCAGGTTAATCAAAGTGAGGAATAAAAATATGATTGGTAGTTGTACATTGAATCTCTACAAGGGTTTGAGAGACTTTGCAAAGATATGTTGCCCATTGGAGAGCATGTTCATGAACGGTTTGATCTAGAGGCACTCGTTAAAGGCCATGATGCAGATGGGGTTGGCCATTCAAAATTCCTGGAAGAGCTTGATAAGTTTGCAGTTGATAGTAAGGAGGACAAGGTCACTCAAGGTGCTAAAAGGACTCGAGGACAATGCTTAGATAAGGTGTCACTTGTTGAGATTGCAGATGATAAGCAGTATGAGAAGGATCCTAAAGATCAAGATCAGTTTGTCTTTGTTGGTGATTGGTTCGTTGTTGATGACTCACTCCAAGAAATGCTAAGAGAGTTGGTGGGCAAAAAGAGTGCCTCATCAAGGGTCATGTTCAATAAACATCCTGCTTTGCAACTTGTACCATCTCTTGGGCTAAGTGAGTTTATGAATTTTTCTTTTAATCCAAGTGGATCATGCTTTGTCTTAGTTAGTTAGGTATCTTGTACATAATTAGTTGTTTGTTTTCCTCTAAGTGTTGTCCTAGCACATTTGTTTGTTGTCCTTGTTTTGTCTAGGTTAGATTCCCTTCTGTTCTATGTTTCCATTCAATAAGTGCCTTGGGCACTCTTTTTTGTTCTGTGTTTTGTTCCTTTTTTATCCTTGTTTTTTTCAAGAGGGGATACCTAAGGACTGGCATTCAGTTCTAGATTCAGATCAAATTGTTGAACCAGAGAGGAGACTCTATGCCCAATAGACCAGACAAGGCAAATGGTTTGGGTTCTCAAGCATAGCAGGCATGCTTCCCTGTGAGTTGCCAAAGATGTTGGCCAATTTTGGCCCACATACCAAGCTTTGTCTAGATTAAATAGATGAGCAGAGATCCTATTTGGGTGAGTGATCAAATGACTTGCACAAGCTTTGAAAGACTAGACCATCACCAGGACATCATACAGAAATGAACAAAGCAAGATGGTTTCACATTTGGCAGATGCACTTGGGAGACCTCTTAGAGCCAAAGAATTGTATAGACATGATGCATTTCATGCCAAGAAGACCCTCTACAAATTTCATGTCTCGATGAGTTCTCTATCTCAAGATACAAGCCTTCAAATTTGATCCAACAGAGTAAGACGTTCACACAAGCATCAAAATAAAGCCACGTCAAATAACCGTTGGGGTTGAAAATGGAGATAGGCACATGGACGTCAAATGACAGGCATGCAAACGTCAAAATTAATCCCCATGAAGTAGCCATTTTTTTTCAAATGAAGGTAAATCAACGGTCGACATTCAATCGTACCGAAGATCCAATGGCAAGAAGCGACTGACAAGGTCAATGGGTCTAGGAAGATCTAACGATGTGCATTGAATCATATGTTATGATCTAACAGTGTGAGCTAAGTCAAAATGTCAACATAGAATGTGCAGGTGACAGGTCACATGATCTCACTAGAAGGATCTTGATCCAATGGTATGTGGTGCAAGCTCGAGGCAATGGGCCCAAGCAGATCTATGATACACGTTCATTCATATAGCTAGATATAATGGTGTGAGAGAAGTCAAAAGGTCAACATATCTATGAGAGCAATAGGAACAAAGACAGTTTGGCATAATCTGATTGGTTCGAGTCAGTATTCAATGGGCAAAGTTGAACCATAAGCTTTTCTCATTAGAGGTCGAAGGAGCCATTTTCAACCGAAGCACACAAGTCCTACAAAGCATCATCCCGTCGCCATTAGAGCTCAATTGAACGCCATGGAACAGACATAGTCATGTAGTCAGGTTAAAAGACATAAAGGGGAACCATTGAAGAAGAATACAAACCTTTGGTTCGTAGATTTATAAAATACACGGTCCATCTTTTAAAGGTTGCAGTATTCTCTTGTGACTGCGTTCACCATTCTTAAAAGAAAGATCCATGCATATGGTGAATTCTTGGTTCTTGCAAAGACAAAATGGGTCTATTTAGACCTAATATAGTCTAAAATGAGGCTATGCATTCTATAGGTTTGCATCAACATAATGACTATAGGAAAACCAATAATCTTGATTGATTTTCCATCTATAGTGGACCTATGATCATAGGGCAGAGATGAATGGTTATGGAAAAGGTGTCTCATCTGTCAACATGGCTCTATCATTGACAAAGCAGGAACCTACCGCCATTCATGACATGGCTCTGTCCGGTTTTGAAGGCATGAGGACTTTGTCTTTACAATGGGCAGGTCAAGTGGAAGATGGCATAGAGTCCCAAGGTGGAGAACTGGTGAGGTAGTTGGAGCGATGATTCTATTCATATCTTGAAGATCTTTTCTCCAAAATATAAGTCGTGACTCATCAAAACTAACCCTTGTCTTCTAGTGAATCTATTAGCCAATGAGAGGAGCCCGAAGACTATTGGAGCAAATAAGGGTTAGCTTGCAAGTAAAGGTTTAGTCATGTTTAAATAAAAGCATATATACAAAAGGCAATCAATGAACTGACACTACACTTATTGATCATTGATGACTCCTCCATTCCCCCACGCATGTTCCCCATCTCTCTCATTCCTATTCTACTATAAATAGAGGCTTCTAGCCTTAAAATGGATCCCTCTCTTGGGCATGATGAGACTCTACCAAGATTGAGCTTGTAACCTCTTGAAATGAGAGGGCATAAGGTCAAAATATTTTAGTTTGTGCAGTGTGCTACGAGCAAGTGTTGGTCTCATAGCTTTAGAAGCAGGTAAACAACTTCATGCTCATGTTATTAAAAAGCTACTAGAGGAAGGTGTTTTTCCAGGTAGTGTGCTTGTGGACATGTATGCAAAATGTGTGAGTTTAGAGAGTGCATGACAAATGTTTGATAAAATTCCTGAATGAAATGTGCTCACTTGGACTGCAATGGTTAGTGGATATGCTCAAAATTGCCATTCTAAGGAATCTTTCCACCTCTTTCAACAAATGCGGAAAATGGGGGTGCGGCTAAACCTTGTTACATATTCCAGTGTCCTTACTGCATTTTCCAACTTAGGAAATGTAGAATAGGGTAGAGACGTCCATGCCTGCATTGTCAAAGTTGGACTTGCAGAAGATGTTTCTATGGCTAATGCCCTTGTTACCATGTATATAAAATGTGGGAGAATGGAGGATGCATTTTTTGTGTTTGATACATTACCTAATCCAAACATGGTTTCGTGGACTGCAATGATTGTTGGATACGCCTAGCCTGAGCATGGCAAGGAGGCTCTGGAACTCTTTATTCAAATGTAGAATTTGAATCAAAATCCAAATCAATTCACTTATGCTAGTGTTATCAAAGCTTGTGTCACTGATGAAGCCATAGAACATGGCAGGGATATACATTCTCTTGTTATCAAAAGTGGAACTGAGAGGTATGTCTTTGTAGAGAATGCCCTTGTTACCATGTACGCTAGATGCAAAAGTATGAAAATTGCACAGAAGGCATTTGAGGAAATAGTTGCACCAAATGTGATCTCATATACTGCACTAGTCACCAGACATGCTCAAAATGAGTAAAGTATGGAGGCTTTGAACCTATTTTGTGAAATTCAATGGTCTGGCATGGAAATCGATAACTGTCTTTGCCAGCATTACTAGTGCATCTTCTAGTTACACACACATGCCATCAAAGCTGGATTTGAATATGACATATATATTCAGAATGCTCTTCTTAACATGTATGTTAAGTGCAAAAACATAAAATATTCACAAAAGGTTTTCGACAAGATGCTTTAAAAAGATACAACCTCATGGAATGCAATGATTTCAGAATATACTCAGAGTGGACATGGCGAGAATGCTCTGAAACTCTTTTTCTAAATTCAAGCAAGCAACATAGATAAAAACCTCTTTACCTTTGCTAGTGTCCTTAGTGCATCTGTCAGCCTAGCAGCCATGGAGCAGGAATGATAGTTCCATGCCCTTGTTTTTAAAACTGGGTATGAATCAGATGTTTCTATGGGGAATACACTCACTGACATGTATGCAAAGGGTGGCAGCATAGATGCAGCACACAAGGTGTTTGATAACATGCCTAAGAAGGATTATATAACATATAATGTTATAATCTTAGGATATGCCCAACATGGAGATGGCACGAAGGTGCTTCATTTGTGTTCTCTTTGCATGCAGTCATGTAGGTCTAGTTAATGAAGGTCATAACCACTTCAATTTTATGACTTGATATCATAACATTAAACCAAAAATGGAGCATTATGCTTGCATGGTTGATCTACTTGGCCGAGCTAGGTGCTTCGATGAGGTAGAGAATTTTATCAGTGCATGCCATTTCAACCTGTGGCGATAATTTGGAGGAATTTACTTGGTGCTTGCAGAATTCATGGGAACATAGAACTGGGAAAACGTGACAAAATGTGCTCTTGAATTGTAACCACAAGATGATGCAACTTACGTGTTACTGTCAAACATGTTTATAGCAGCTAGCATGCAGATCGATGCTAGGAATGTGAGAAAATTGATGCAAGATAGGAGGGTGAGAAAGGAGCCTAGACAAAGTTGGATCGAGTTAAAGTATAAGGCACATTCCTTCATAGTTGGAGATAAATTTCACCCACAAACTATTGAAATCTATGCAAAATTAAAAACTTTGACTTGTCAAATGAAGGAAGTAGGCTATGTCCCAGACACTAGTTTTGTGCTTAATGACTATGATTAGGATCAATAGCTAGATGTTCCCTTCATGATAACTTGTAATAGTTTGTGACTCGGTAGACAATGTCAAGTCAGACTCAATTCCACCTTACAATAGCGCATGGATTATGGATAAATGTCATAACCAAAATGTTAACAAGGGAGCTTGGAAATGGAGTTTACTAATCAAAACTCACATAATGCCAAACATTTTGAGGCTTTCTGACATGGGCAAAAAAAGTCTTCTAAGAATGAAGGAAGCAAGGTGTGTCCTAGACACTAGTTTGTGCTTAATAATATTGATTGAGATCAAAAGTTGCATGTTGCTTTCAGGAAAACTTGAAATGATATATGGGGATGTCAAGTCAAACTCTATCCCACCTTATGATAGCACATGGATTTTATCTCTGGATGAAAAATTTGCACGACTGGACATGCTGGGTCTATGCATTCTATGTTTTTGATAAAAGAGAAAATGTACATCAGTTGGCGAACTGAAGTCCAATTTGAGCAAAAGATTATGAACAAGTGTGATCACAAAATGGTGATGAGGGAGCTTGGAAATGGAAATTTTTGATTGAAACCCATATGATGCTAAACATTTTGAAACTCACGAACTTGGAAAGAAAATCTTCTGAATGCTAGGTAACTGGTATCTCATTGTATCGGAAACACTAATGCAACATGCAACCTGCTTTGGCATATGGACTGCATTCAAAATTTTTGTGGACTGTATGAGCACAGATCATGATTTTTTTGAAGCCTTTTATGTCGAGATAATTATGATCTCTAAGTATTTTATGACTCAAATTTATTCATCTAGAAGTTTATTTGCATCTAGTCATTTTCTTCATTAAACTAACATTAAAGATAGGAAGAAGGGAACGTGCTTGATGACTTAACATGGTATATGTTTTACATGAAGCTCATATGGTGGTTGTGCCATTTCACCAAGGAAAAATTAAGCATATTGATGACTCAGGCATCTTACTAAGTGTGGACTAGAGTTTGATCCTTGGGCCTAACCAGCTCAAAATTTAAATATGTATATTGACAGTTCTATGCTAAGGTTATCTGACTTTAGTCCATTACCTTTGGGGCAGTCTTTCCTCTAGAGGATACAGGGCCTGGAAATAACTTGTACAAGCCATTTTGTGTCAATTCTCCATGAAAGATGTTATAAAACATTAAAAATCGATGAAAGTGTGACTGGTTATGATTGTCATGGATTGCACTTGTAAATAGTTTTCCTTGGCTGAAAATGTACTTCATGGAGGCATGATCTGGATAAACCTTAAAAACAAGAATCACATGTTTGTTCTCTCAAGAAAGAGACATCACTAAAAGAGCATAAAATATCCATTGATCACTTGGCTCAATAGTTGGCGAATTCAGACTCCCCTGTTGTGCGAATGTTACAAAGTGAATGTTGGTTAATGGCATGTTTCTTCTTATGAAGAAGTGTGGACTAAGAGAGTTGTGAAGTACATAAAATATTTGTAACAAAGATTGTTGATTGCTAAGTACACATGGTCAAGTGTGTGCATTGTAACATATTATATAGCTATGTATCAAGTTGACATAACCAGGGAACTTGGTTTTAGCATTTTAAGATGTTCATGTCTATATTAATAATCAAAAGGTTATTGTGCCAGATTTTTTTTCCTGAAAGGGTTTTTCCAAGTGAAATTGTGTCTATATGTGTGCTTGTATTTATCTTTGTTTGTTTAAGGTTTTCAGTATAACTCTCCTTTGTATTTGTTCATCGTGCATGAGTTATTTTCCCAACATTAGTATTAGAGCACGGTTGTAAGCTTTGTAGAAGTTAGAATAACTTACGATAAATAGTTTCTATGTAGTGGGAGTCTTGCAGGTGAATCATGTGCGAATAAAAGGATTGGAAACACTAGGATAGAGCTTGATAAATTCAATGGTTAGAATTTTGAGTTATGGAAACTCAAGATGGAATATCTCTTAGCAGATAGAGATTGGTGGATTGCTATAACAGGCATTGTACCCATGGGGATGAAATCGGAAGAGGGAGAAAATTTTGATAGAAAATAGAGAAGCTCTATTAAATTATGTCTGTGAAATTCAACGCTAATGATTATTTTGACTAAAAAGACTACAAATCTTATGTGGGATAAGTTTGGAAATATTATATGAAGCCAAGTCGCTAGTAAACAAAAAAAATTAATAAAAGAGGTTTTATTCATTGTGAATGAATGATGGTCACTCGATTGTAAAACCCCTAAATCCATTCAACATTGTGTTAACCCAATTATCATATGTGGATGTCAAAATGGATGATGAATAAAAATATATCACACTAATGTGCTCTTTGCCTCGACCATGGAAAAATCTAATGATGGCAATCACTTACTACATCAAAGCTAAAAGTGGAAGATGTAGTCACAACTTTGTTATCATAAGAGATGAGGCATAAGTCAATGGAAAGCTATCAAACTAATGACACCCTAATCATTTGAGATCACTTGTGAGAAAGAGGCAAGCAGAACACTAGGGATAGGTGCTTGAAGTCTAGAGGTAAACCAAATAGTTTGGATAGATCCTTGAAGAAGTGCTAGAATTGTGGCAGGACAATGCTTTTGAAGGACTGCAGAGCGAAAAAGGTGGAAAAGGCCAAACCACTATATGTTACACAATCCTCAAGTTATAAGGTCTCTATTAATGGATATGGAGATGTATATCTTGTAATCTCAAGTTCGCATGCATGTAATGATGTGTGGTTGTTTGACTCTAGAGCCTCTTATTGTATTGTTGGGTGAATATTTTGTCTTCAACTAACTGAAGGCAAAATGGTTATATCAGCCACAGTATAATGAGATAAATCTCTCCTCTCAGCAAGGGGAGGTTCCTTATAAACTATCACAAACTAATTTAAACTAAATACTAACTTAGGGGTGAGACCATATCATCCATTTCTCTTTTTTCAAAAATTATATTTACAAAATGAAAGAACATTTTCTTGATATTAACTAAAAAACCAAGAAATTCATGAGATCACAAAGTCTATCGTTGCTTCTTTTGATGATTTATAACTTAAAACACAGTAGAATGAGGTGTATCCCAAAGTCTTCACCAAAAACTATGACATAATATATGATCACAAAAGATAATAGTAGTTCAAAGCCTTTCCAATATCCTTTACTTTAAAACACTATCTAACAAACTAAAGATAATTTTTGTAGCACAAAGTCTCCAAAATCAACTTTAGAACATCTCTCAGATTATCTTCACTCACACTACTATTTAATCAAACAGATAAGATCATATTAGGAAAAGGACATAAGAACATTTTTCAATACAACACAAGTTATTTCAACACAAAGTTTGAAAGATCACTTGCTTTCTCATTCACTTGATAAAATTTGATTTACAATTTGAACTCAAAGTCTCAAAATGCTCTTCAATTTGGTAGAGTTTTGTTTCAATAACTAAAAGCATCCCTTTACAAAAGATGCCCTCTTTATTTACAGGGAGAGGCCTTGAGAAAATTTAGGAAAAACCTAACTACTTTGACCTATTCAAAAATAGGAGTCCTTATTGACTTGGGACTTCCTATTTTTTACATGTAATTACATATGAAAAAAGTACATGTAAAAATGTCCAAAGTTATTTCAAAAGTACATCTGAAAATTGGAAAATAAACTAAGGGAAAAAGATATTGCTTCAATTCGTATCACCATCCTTCTTCATGTGTCCATCATACATAGTGATTATTGCTTGCATCCCGATACTGTTTGGACTAACAGTGTTACTGAAAATCATCTTGGCTCTAATTATGGCATCTCTTACTGTGGTGACTAATTTTACATGACTAGTTAACTTGGTTTTCAAGTTATCTAGAGTCAACTGATTGTCCAGAATATTGTCCACAGAGGCTATAGAAAATGTTTTATCTTCAAATTCTTTCTAGCACATATCTTCAAATTCTCAAATCATTTCTTTTGTCGAGAAAAATTGGTTATCTTGTGATGTAAGCTTGCAAGGTAGCTCCTCCAATTTATGCAAAAGATTGACATCACTTGTTCAATACGTTCCCTTACAGATTCAAGGTCATTGATCAAATCTTTAAGCACATGGATCCTATATGTCAATGTCTCTTTAGTTTTAGTATAAAAATACCTATCAGGAATGACGCCAATTGATATTAGAGTGCTTATCTTCAATTTTCTCATCTGCACCCATTTATCATGATTCTTTTATATGCTTTCAGTATCTTGAGAAATAACATCATTGAGATCATCAAGTGCTGCTCTTATTTTCCTCATTTTATCTATCTTCTCAAATAGCTCTATAAGTAGGTAAATTTCTTGTGTACGTATCCTGTCTAAGTAATCTTCAAGTACTTTTCCTTTGAGATGAGTCTTTTCTACTTTTTGAATGATGGGGTCTTCTACATAAACGGCCTCAGGAATTATTGCTTTTAAACTCAAAGTGATTTTCCTTGCCACTGCAGTCAATTGTTCCACCATTGATTTGTGGTGATCTTTCATTTCTTTCTCCCTATCAAATTTTTGAATCAGGATGTCCATAGCTGACTACATATCATTCTTGGCACTTTCATGAGTTATCTTGCCTAACTCAACTCTAGAGATAGAGTAATCATTTATATCAAAATTTTCCATGGTTGCATCTTGTGGAGGTCTTGCAATCTCTATAAATTTGTGTCCCTTGTCCCCAAGTATTTTGAAAGAATCTTTGGCTTCTTTGGGGTTTTGGCTTTTACAGGCACTAACTTATTAAAATCAAAGTCATTTGGGGAGATGGCTTTTTTTTTTGGTGTATAAGCTGACAACCATAGTGTAAGTGCAAAAGTACTCACATTAGGGTTTGTCCCCATTATTGGCATCACCAAAGCTGCACTTGCACTGGTAGTGGAAACAATAGGTGGAGTGTTAGTAAAAACTACACCTTTCACAAAGTGATCAAAAATAGAAGTATCTCCAATATCAAAAGATGAGGAGAACAAACTAGGAATAGACCCTGAGGAATGAAGAACATCTTCAAAAGTGTTTTGAGGGTTGTCAAAAATTATTTTGGAAGGAGAGGGAGATTCAAAAGAGGGAATATTAATAGGAGAAATAGATAAAGGAGCCGCAACAG
The DNA here is from genome assembly GCA_037957365.1 of Torreya grandis. Lineage (NCBI taxonomy): Eukaryota > Viridiplantae > Streptophyta > Pinopsida > Cupressales > Taxaceae > Torreya > Torreya grandis. The sequence goes on along the minus strand of JARHVA010000099.1, from coordinate 6,373,260 downwards.
GTGTGTCGAGTATGGGAGAAGAGACTCCCATTTCTTGTTGTACATTTTCTTGCGGGGACAAAGTTTCCTCTTCTTGTTGATTTGTAGGCCTATATTCAACCTCCATTCTTCTGTGGCTATTTCTTCAGTGCTCTATTTCTCAACTTCCATATCCTCTATTTTAGACTCTTTCTCCACAACTTTTGACTTCTTTGTTACAAATATGATCTTAGGCTTATGTGGCTTGGAAGAATAAGGAACATCACTTTTGTTCTTCATCCTATTCTCTGCCTTTCTTCTTGTTTCCTTTTGAATCTCAATTTCTGACCCTGTGAGGAATTCTTTCAAAGTAATTCCTTTATTTGATAGCCAATTATTGGTGTTTGCCAATATAGATTCAAATCTTTTCCTCAAAGAGGTCAGCTCTTTTTGGGACCATTAGATTGGAGGGAGAGGGGCATTAGCAATTTGTTCAGTATTATATGTCATTAATCAACTCTCCATCATCCACTAGATTCTCAAAAATATTAGCAAGTCCCAGATATTCAATCTACTCAAGAGATAATCTGTTGTAGTCCAATCCCCTGACATCTTCCTTTGTTCTTAAATCTACCCAAACATATTCAACCATAGGTTCATGGAATTAGATTTTCCTCTTGATTATGTCTTTCACACCCTTGTAGTCAAAATTTGGTCTTCTCTTGAATTTCTTCATGGTTACAAGATGCATCTCAGTTTCCATGACCCTAGTCTTCGCAGCAGTTAATACTGAATACCTGCCAATTTCAACTGGGAACCTGAAACCAGGTTTCTTAAGCTCCATCTATTTATTATGCACGATGATCATTTTTCTGCATAACTCCATTAAGACTAGTTTGTTTGAGGGGAATCCTGGAAGCATATAAGGATGACCTTGGAAAAATCCAACCCTCATGTATGAGAAATAACGAAATTGTAAGAACATGCATCCAAAATCATTTACCATTGACCAAGATTCATCTGACACTCTTCTTTGTTCTAGTTGAGGATAAAAAAGACATAAGAATACTGCAAAGAAGGTATCATTTACTCTCCTAAAATGATGAATAAAACCCTTTAATATTAATTGAGAATAGTATTGATATACATGGATTACCCTCCGATCTCTTTTTTATGTTAGACCTGGGAAGATTTTCATAGAAGCTGTAATATACACCAAATAAGAAGTCATGTAGAACTTAAAGGTAGTGGATACCTTTGTCAATCGTTCATGCAAGTCATTGCTGATTTGTTCTCCCTAGAAGATGATTTGTTTGCCTTGGAATATTACCTTGATGAAATTATACATTCATTCATGAAACTATGAAGAAGATGACAAACCTCTTATCCTATTGAGAAGAGTTATCAGATCACCAACTTCTTCTATAAAGTCACTTCTATAAAAATTTCGTTGCCACCTTGACAAATTTGACCTTGACATCTTGAGCCATTTATTATTGATTACCTTCTTTGCCTTTTCAAGATTTTTGTCATACTCTTTTTGTGCTTCAACAAAATCAAATTTTATCACTTTTGTATCAGGAGGGAACATAAACACCTTATCAATGAATTTGAGATCTAGTCTGATTATCACATTGCTACTAGTGTCCATCACAGCCCTTGTATCTCTGTTGTAAAATTGAGCACATTGAAGGACAAATTCTATGTTGTGGGCTGCCGCCGGGAAAGAAGATACCCAATGAATGTTACTTTCAATTATCTTCTTCATTTCAGAACTAGGATTGCTTGACTTGGTTCTCTCCACAAATTCAGCCATGTCCACATGGCCAATCTCTATATCTAATGTCATCAACATTAGAAGTAACTAAGGTGATTATAAAAAGACCTTGATATTTTTACTTCATCACTTTTGACTTCTTTAGAGACAACTCAATCATTTGAATCAGCTGTTACCTGAAGGATGTCGATGAAGAAAGAAGATCCATAGAAGAAACTGCAATAAAAAGCCATGATCATGCAATTAGGGAAAATACTGGCAATCTGGAGAAATTGCATGTTGATGATCATGAATATGGAGATGCACTTGAAAGGGATAAAGTGAGAGCAAGCCAAAAAATTAGGGGAAAGTAGGCTAAAAAAAGCAAAATCAAAAATATCCCAGAGTTAGGAAAATTTAAGAGAATGTTTGCATGGGCAGTGAAATTTTCCATCCTTACATGTGAGGGATATTGTTATATATGCATCGGTGGAAAAATTCACCACTCATGCATGTAATTAGGAAATTCAAGTGTTTATGCAGCGGCGGCAAATTTTTTTGACATTTCATATTGGTATTGTTTGTTGTTGATGTTCAAGTGACAGAATTCACCACTACTGTAGGCAATGAGAGTAATGATTGAGCAGAAATTTTTGTTGATATCACATGTGTTATCAGTTGCAAAGTTTATCACTTGGATAAGGTAGAAAAATTTTCCACCCTTACACTTCTTGTTGAAAACATCTCATAATACTTTAAGTGGTGAAAAATGCTGTCTTTGCATTTAACTTGTTGATGACAGGAAGTGTGAGAGCAGCTTATTAAAGCCATCATTACCAAGTTATTTGGAAGATGGTTTTCAACCATATTTGAAGGGTAAACCTTAGTTATGTTAAACCACTGATGACATGCACAATAACTTAGGGCACAAATGAAGGTTTGGCAGAATTCACTGCTAAGGCTCACTAGGGCAAAATGATGAAATAATAAGGGTCGATGACACACAAGACAAAGCAAAATGAAAATATTAATCTGTAGTAGAAATCACTCAAAAAATGAAACCCTAGAAGTAGAAAACAACTTACCTATCAAGTTTAAAACCCTAATCTTGGCGATGGTGAATTCAAAATCTTCTTCCATCACCATGGTCGAGCGGTTGTGAAAAGGGGTCTAGGAAACTCTGATAAATGAAAAGATAAGAAAAAAACAAAGAAAATAATGCATTTAAAATCTTGGAAACAATCCTTTGATGTTCATCACTTTTGGCCATTAATTCCACTCAAAGTTCAAGATCTCGAAGATCTTGCTCATGCGGTGAAATTTGCTGCCCTGACACGTGCTTGGAAATAAGAACATGCAATGGCGGCAAAAAATGCCGCTTGAGCATGTGAAAAATAAAACCCATGTAAGGGCAAAAAAAAATGTCGACCTTACACAAGCAAAATCAAAATTCACTAACACCCTGAAAATGATCAAAATCAACATTTTGATAAGTTTATGACTACAACAGGTTTCACAATTTTTAAAAAATCATGGCGGGGGAATGTCGTAAACATTCCTAGGATATCAAACAACTTCACTTGAGATCAAGAGAATCTTGTCACGATCAATGAACTTAGAGTGTAGATTATGAAATGGACAATTTTTGTACAGGTTGTCCACAAAATGAGCATAGTTAATTTTGGGAACAACACATATGACACCTGCGAGGGAGTGGACTTTCAAGTATGAATAATATGATGGTGGTGATGTCTTTCTAGGAGACAACTCAACCTACAAGGTCATGGTTAAAGGAAGAGTGACACTAAGGTTCAAAGATGGGAGTATCAAGACTCTTGTTAGGACCATGCACATTGGTAAATATAGCAAACTACATTGTATAATTTGACAATATCTCACACACATGTAAAATCTCAATTATTGGAAATATTGACAAAGTTAAAGCTTAAAAAAGCTTTCCTGAGGTGGTTCCACTATGGGACCCAAATTTTTTTTAACCCAAATAACTTACTAACATTTATTTACTAACAAATTATTTAATTATATTAACAATATGAAAGGGGTGTATGTGCCCCATACTAACACTAACAACCAACATAAATAAACCTAATAGGACTTTAGATCAACCAACCCAACAACTCTCCCTAGTGTTTTACATATTCTTGGCCTTTCGAGGAATCTGATCTTTGTGAGAAATATGAATGATTCGGTGTTTGGGTATCATTCAGTAGAGATGGATTCAAAATGGTGTGTAGACCCATGGTGTTGGCAAAATGCTTGCACAAAAGTACTTTTTCCAGGGTTGATGTGATTATGTTAAGTAGCAATGTAACAATATTGTTGTTCATGAGGCCAAGGCCAAAATAAGAATTTGTACATTGCTTTTGGCAGAGAAGACAATGCTCTAACATAAGAAATTGGGCCATTTGGTGAAAAAATTATGCGCTTGTTGTGGACTAAGTATATAGAGAAAGGGATGGTTGGACTTCGACTACTATGAACATTGCATCTATGTCAAGTAGAGTTATCCGAAACTCCCTAAAAATTTTGCGGGGGTAAGTGAAATATTTTAAGTGATCCATAGTGATGTGTTTAGACAAGTGGATGTCCTATCACTAAATAGATTTTTCTTCTATGTGTCTTTTATATATGACTAGTATTGCAAGACGTATATACTTCATCCTAAAGAAATATGAATTTCTCAATAAAAGGAGAACCAAACAAAGAAAAGGATCAAAGTTTTGTGTATGAACAATATGGGTGAGGATTGATCCAAAGTGTTTAAAATTTTATGTAAGTGGAGTGATATTCAAGAACAAAATTCAATTCTATATACACCGCAATAGAATGGAGTTGAAAATTGGATGAACAGGGTGTTGATAGACAAGGTCTAGAGTATGTTGAATGATGCGCATTTGGAGAAAAAAATTTGGGCTAAAGCAATGGTTACTACTTGTTATCTCATCAACATATCACCTACCTCAATGCTAGTTGACAAGACTCTACAAGAAGAATGGACTAGAAAGAAGCCTTGCTTTCAACATCTACACACTTTTGGTTGTGAAGCATATTCTCATATCCAAAAGGAGAAAAGATTGAAACTTCAATTTAAGTCTATGAAGTACATCTTTGTTGGGTATGGAGTGGTGTCAAAGGGTAGAAAAATCCAGAATCCTGAGATGAAGAAGCTCGTTATAGACAAAATGTAGTTTTCAAGGAGGTGTGCAAGGTTCATGTGCAATAAGATCCAAAGAATTGGCCAAAGGAAGAAACATAAAAGATTCATGTTAATGTAGAATCTACAGACCATGAATATGAGTATGGTGTGATGGATGAAGAGTCACAATAGTCACAAGAAGAGGAGGACCCTTAAACTCATACTCTTAGGTGGTCATAGTGGGTGCACATAATGCGATATAGGTATAGCCCACATGATTTTTATCATGTATTCCTATTGTTAGTTTTTGATGGTGAAGACCCCGAGATGGTGAAGTAAGATATTATTTGCACAAGGAACAAGTCTTGAATGAAGGCCATGAAGGAGGAGATGGAATTTCAAGATAAGGATGCAACATTGATTTTGGTAAATTTACCTCCTAGATAAAAACCTATAGGTTGAAATTGGGTTTTCAAGAAGAAGAAAAATGTGCAAGAGAAGCTAGAGAAGCATAAGGCTCACCTGGAAGCAAAGTGATTCTTGCAAGTAGAGATAATTGAATATGCTAAGACTTTTTCTCTTATTGTGAAATTGACTTCAATTAGATTTATTTTAGTCATTGTTTTTGCATTTGATCTTGAGATAGAACAAATGGATGTTAAATTAATGTTTTTGCATGGGGAGCTTGAAGAAGAAATTTACATGTCACAACCTAAAAGCTTCAAGGTAAAATGGAAAGAGGACCGGGTTTGTAGGTCAAATAAGTCCTTGTATGGCTTGAAGTAATTACCTAGAATGTGGAATCATAAGTTTGACAGTTATATGGTTGGACTTGGGCATGTGCACAAAAATGTTTATCCCTATGTCTACTACAAGGAAGAGGCTGATAACTTTGTCATCATAGTTCTCTATGTGGATGACATGTTTTTTAATCAAAAATGATAAGTGTATGATCAAGCAAGTAAGTCTCAACTATCTGTAGAGTTCGACATGAAAGACATTAGTGCTGCAAGATTTATATTGGACATGAAAATCAAATGGGATCATGCTAACGAGAAGTTGTAGCTAGACTGGAGGAAGTACATTGAAACGACATTGAAAATATTTAGGATGCAACACTGAATATTTGATTGCACATATTTTATGGTTGGTCAAAATCTATCAACTATGTAATGTCTAAAGACATGGGAGGAGTTGAAGGACATGATTTAGGTTATGTATGGGAATGTGGGGGGAATCCTAATGCATGTAATGGTTTATACAAGACCTGATATTGTACAAGTAGTGGGAGTAGTGAGTAGATTCATGTTCTATTCGAGCAAGGAGAATTGAGTGGCAATGAAGAAGATATTTAGATATCTATGCAGAACTTTTGTTCATGCGATTTTCTATCCGGGCATACTTGGTGCAAGTAAGAGTTTGTGTTTCCAAGGATTTTTGTATTCTAATTGGGTTGGAGATATTAATTATTATGGGTATACTAGTGTGTATGTGTTTAACTTGTTTGATGGAACTATAAGTTGGATTAGAAAATGATAGGCTAGTTTTGTGATACCTACCACCAAAGATTAATATATTGTAGCTACTCACATAAGTGAAGAAGCTATTTTGATTCAAAGGTTGTTTTCTAAATTTGGGTTCTCTCAAAAGGTTGTAAGGATAGGTTACAATAGTCAAAGAACAATCTGTTTGGAAAATAACCTTGAATATCATTCTTGAACAAAGCACATTGATGTACGATATCAATTTTTAAGGGTAATGGTAGAAGAGATAAATATATCTTTGGATAAGGTGGACACAAAGGAATTAAATGACTAAAGTAGTGAGTACTAAGAAGTACTCTTGGTGCATGAAGGAGATGGACCTGGTTTCCTAAAGTTGGTAAAGGATGAAGACGTGCTCCTTTATGCAAAGTGTTCAACAAGTGCGAGATTATTTGGAAATTTCTCAACTTTGCATGGATCTACACAATATTAATTATGCACAAGCTAAGTGTTACACAAGATGGTTTGCATAAACAATAGTCATGTGGATGTTTTTTAGGTTGTTTGTGCAAGTAGAATTGGTTGCACAGATTTCCAAAGAGATTCTATATAATAGTTGTGCAAGGTTTTCAACATGAAGTAATGATGAAATAGATGCGTAAGGAAATATGCACAGTTTCATTGCACTATGGGTGGTTGTGAAGTGGTTTACAATGGTCAAGTCACAATAAAGTGTTGTAAGGAGTTGCACAACTATTTTACTATAATCTTGATTAAGATGAATTACTTAATATAATTAATATATAAACATGTAATATAATTTAGATAATAAGATACAAAATTCAAGCATACATTTGAATGTAAAATATTGAAATTGATTGTAAGAATTTGACAAGTGGCATATTGTAAATATAGTAAGTACGACAAAGGGATGACTACTTAGCTTTTATGGGTGTTTATTTGATTGTGATTGTATTATGTAAGTGAGAATCAAGATAAAGCAAGATTTTGGTTTATTTGGTTCTAGAATTGATTCTCTATCTTCATAGGGTATGTTCTATCAGATTGGGTTAGTATCACTAATCGATACTAACATATGTTGGTCAATATTGACTTGTGAGGAAATGAGAAATAGTGACTATATGATCACTTTCACTTGAATCTTTTTTATTTGTATTTACGATCCTAAACCCTGACGATGTGCATAGCTCCAAAAATTAGTCTCCTTTGCCTTGAAACTCTAGGTATGCTTGCGAGGGCTATAAACTTGTAGAAAATAGGAAAGTGTAATGGGTTTAGCTGACCCTAACCAACCCTGTTTGATGATTGATCATTGCCTATGTATATGATAATTACAGGAGGGAAATCAAGCCACACACAGTTCCCACACCTAGTGTAATTATACAATTTTAATCATTTTTTAATTTGTATGCAGGTAATGATTTGACTTTGATACTTGACAATGTTTGTTTTAGATTTAATATGCTTCAGACTTAGCTTGTGATTGTTCCTAGTGATAGATTATAAATTTAGGAAGAATAAGTCAAATTAATTAATGTCTAATAGTTTTAGACAACTAAATTTGGTACAAGGCCATCTTTTATGTCATCTATTACAACTTTGTATACACATACTATTGATAGCAAACAAGGTATCTATTGACACACTCTACTTGAGTATTTCTATATATTATGGTTGGTGGGTTTGTCTATTTTTTATTTGTGTCACCATATTATTATGGGGATCCTCTATTTTGGTCATTTTTCTTTTCAGACAAGTTTGTGGTAACTAGACAAAACCTACATGTAGCCTTGTCTGCCTAGTGCAGACTTGTTTAGGAATAACTTTCAAAAAAAATTTGAGTCACATTCCATTTATTTATTATTTTTCTTGTCGGTCTTATTTTGAGTCAAATTTTTCACGCCAATAGGTCTCAAATTTAAAATCAAAACATTTATAAATACAAGGCTTCTCTAAGGCATTAAGAATGATTATCCTCACTCTCAAAAGCTAGTCAAAGATTTTTATGTTCCATCTATAGGTCTGGTAAAGCTATATTCAAAGCTGATTTTTATCTGCATATTTATGCCAAAGGTAAAATAGGGGAAAGAACATGTAGACTTGAATTCAAAATTTCACACATACACATAAGTGGGAGAAATAAATTTGAGTTTGAACCCTCTTTAGAGTATTGAAAATATAGTGTGACATTTGGTCATTCAACATGGATTGGATAAGCTCAGTCCAACTCAATCTCTTTTGATTAAATCACCCTCTCCCTTACCCTACCGTCGCTTCTCCCCCATTTAATTCCAATTTGGTTTGTGTGCAAGAAATTAGAGTTTGTCATTATAGGTACTTCACATGATCTTTTAGTTCTGAAAAGGTGTGTATAGCTATAATTAATGTAGGAATATGTAGTTAAATAATCAATTTGGCATCCCACGCAATAAAGGGCAAGTCCATAATCAATGGACTCAAGCACATTGTGTTGTTGTCCACTCGCAATGATTGTGTCCAAAGATATCTTCTGCTTCTACCTTTGATTTGCATTTGTAGAGATATATTTTATCTGCATTATCTTATTACAGTCAAATAAGACAAGTCCACAGTCAACAGACTCCAACACATTACGCCACTATCCACTTACAACAAACTTGTTCAGATTTTGTTTCTGATTTTATATCTAATACTGAACTTGCATAATCACCTCTTCTTTTGATTTTTTTTCTCAGATGATCAAAACAATCAACATAGATTTATGTGCAAACAAAATATATCTTTTCTTAATATTTTCTAAAAATAAAAACTTTTCATATTTAGCAATTTGTCATACCTAGAATAGTTGAATATAATTTTTTTTTTTAGCATTTTGATATTTCTAGTTTTACAACTATTACAACACATTCAAATTTATTGGTTTTATAAAAAATAACATACAACATATTGGTGAATCTAATTTTTTAATAAAACAAATGAATTTATAATATGTTTTAGTCTGTGTAAAATTAATAATATCAAAATATTAAAGATGTATAATATTCAACTATTTAAATTTTGACAAAATTGCTAAATATAGAAAGTTGCTATTTTTTAAAACACTAAGGAGATATATACTTAGCTTGCATATAGATTTATTTTGACTGTTCTAACTGTTTGCTAATGAAAATCGGAAGAGGTGAGTGTGTAAGTTCATGATCAAGTACAAAATCTAGACAGTCACCACTTCTTTTAATTTTCACTCTTAGATAGTTAAAACAATCAACATAAATTTGTGTGTAAGCTAAATATATCTCTTCATATTATTTTCTATTTTTTTTTCTTATTTAGCAATTTTTAAAAATCAATATAGTTTAATATTGTACATCTTTAGCATTCTAATATTTCTAGATTTGCACATATTAGGATACATTACAAATTTATTTATTTTATAAAAAAATAGGATAAAATATATTGGTGAACCCAAAATATTGTTTTTGAGCCCCTTTTTTTATTTGGATTTTTCAATTTCATTTTTTCATTTTATTTTCATTGAAATTATGTTCCAACAATTTTAAAACTCATAAAAGTTATTGTTTTAGGAAAAATTGTCTTCACCAATTTATTTTAATCTATTTTTGAAAAAATAACTAAATTTGCAATGTGTTCTAATAATGTAAAACTAAAAATATTAGAATGTTAAAAATGTAAAATATTCAACTATTCTAATTTTGATAAATTGGTAAATATGAAAAGTTGTTATTTTTGAAAAATACTAAGAAAGATATACTTAGCTTGCAAATACATTTTTTGACTGTTCTGATTGTCTGAGAGTGGAAATCAAAAGAAGAGGTGATTGTGTAGGCTCGAGATCATGCACATAATCAAAAATAAAATCTAGACAGGTTGGCTATAAATGGATGATGATAAAGTGTGTTGGATTCCATTGACCATAGACTTGTCCTAGTTGACCATGACAGGTGGCTAATAAAAAATATAGAGAAAATGGTGAAAGATATCTCTAGACACGACCAATGCAACTAGAAAATAAAAAAATATGCTCAAGTCGGTTGGCTATGGTGATTGTGATGTCACACTAATTATTTCACCATCTATGCCTATATTAATTAGAGTTGTGAACATGTTTTCAAACTTGCAATATCACATGAAATACCTATAATGACAAAACCATAGTTTCTTGTACACAAACTAAATTAGAATCAAATAGGGTAGAATACGACAAAAGGAATCGAGTTGTGTAGACATCCAGTTCTTAACACCATTTGTGTTGAAATTGTTAATCTTACTCAAATTGCACTCAAATGCACATTTTAGGTCAAAATCCATAAAATTACCTAAATGGTTCAAACTTGTGAGAAGAAATAAAAAGAGAGGTGCGAAAGCACAAAAAAAATCAAGAAAACACAATAAAATACCAAGAAAACACAAATAAAAACCAAGTTAGTGCGGTTCAAAGACAAATGTTGATGCATGTGTGGTAGAGGTGTTACTTTCTACCACATCATAACAAAGAATAATGACACAACAATTATTCCTTATTTAAAAAGCAACAATGAAAAAAGAAATGGAAGAAGAGAAGAAAAGGAAGGGGTTGGCCGAGCTGACTCTAGATGTATAAAACAAGTGGACGCTGCCTACATAGTTTCATGGATGCATGTTCCAACATGAACTTTAGGCCAAATGTAGCTCTCCCAAGATATGGGATAGAAGAAAAATGATGATTAGACTAGCATGATTAATGTTATAGAATAAATGGAAGATACAACAAACAAATGAGAATGGTCTGGAAAACAAGAAGCTAATGAGACAAGAAAGAATGATCTTGCAAAATAAAAAGTGTGTGGGACAAGATGAAATCAACTGGTGTTTCTATGCTTACAAAATGGTAAGAGCGTAGCATGGTGAAACAAGAATGTACAAATGTACAAAAGCATGAGATAATGTTTTTGTTCTTTTATGGATCATGTTCTAATGTTTTTGGTATTTTCAATGTATTTCTAATGTTTTTGGTGTTTTTGGGATAAAATATGCACAAGGTGGGACCATCTAGTCGAGGAGATGCACGTCTGAAGAGTAGAGGTTCCAATAAGACAACTAAGCTAGATGCAATGATCCATGCTCATAAATAAGTGAAAGTGAGGTTCTTGATAAAACAAGAAAGAGTAGCAATAATTGAACTGAGAAGATGTGGCTATTCACTTGTCTAAAACTGTACAAGACTGTTCTAGTTGAACTGCTTTGTAGAACTATTGCTGAAAATGTTCATAATGTTCATGAGACATAATCAAGATCATAATTGGTCAAGGGAAAAAAAATTCAAGCTTATAACATGTCCTAAACAAAACAAAGAATATGCTTCTCAAAGATAGCAATCTATAATGAGATGAAGAATGTGTTCAGAGTACCAAGGGCTTAAAGCCTTTACTATTAGGATTCGTGAAAAGTGGAATAGCGTAGTATAAAATGTGTTCAAAGTAAGATAAAAAGGATGGGATAAAATTACAATAGCATAAGTTGCCCCCAAGTTAGGGGTCTTATAGACAATCGTTCAAAGTTGTTCATGCATATAATCTCTTAAGGTGTATGATGTTCACGGGCTTTGAAATTTTTTCACCATTAGGTTTAGCCAATTGATATGCTTTTGATCCATAGTTTACTGTGAAAATATATGGTCCTAACCAATTAGGCTAAATCTTGCTTTTTATTTTTAGGTTCAACATTCGTGTTCTTCTAGTTCTCTTTCAAAACTAAGTCACCAATCTCAAATTCTTGAGGGAGAATGTGTTTTTTGTAGCTTCTTTGTAATATATTTTGATAGGCTTGTAAGTTTTCTAGGGTAGCCAAATGCTTACCATCAAGAATTTATAGTTCTTATAGCTGTGAGGCTCTAAAGTCTTCATCATCTTCAATGTGCTCTAGTGATATTCTTAATGATGGGATCTCAATCTCGATCGAGATGATAGCTTCAGTGCCAAAAAAAAGGGAGTATGGAGTAGCTCTAGTTGGGGTGAGATGATTGGTTCTATAAGCTAAAATGGTAGGAAAGAGTTGCAAGTGCCAATTATGGTTAACATCATTGACAATCTTTTATAAGATGGCTAGAATGGTTTTATTTGATGCCTCAACTTGTTCGTTGCCTTGTGGGTTGTATGGAGTGGAGTTTTTGTGCTTGGTCTTAAAATTTTCACAAAGAGATTTCACATCTTGGTTCATAAAGGATCCACCATTATTGGATATAGCATGGGTTAGGATGCCATATCGACAGATGATATGGTAATGATGAATTTGGCTATTTGTTTCCTAGTAACATAAGTGAGAGGAATGGCCTCAATCCACTTGGTAAAGTACTCAATTGCAGTCAAAATGTGTTTATGTCCATCTGAAGATGTTAGGTAAATTCTCCCAATGAGATCAAAATGCCATGTTGAGAATGGCCATAGTGTTGTAATCGACTGTAATGGTAAGGAAGGTGCATGTATCAAGTTACCATGTTGCTAACAAGGAACACATTTCTTTACATATTTACAAGCATCTGTCTTCATTTTAGGCCAATAATAGCCTATTTTGAGAAGTTTATTTGCTAGGACTACATCATTGGTATGGGCCCCACACATTCCTTCATGAACCTCCTTTAGTGCCAGCTTGGATTCTCCCAAAGATAAACAACAAAGAAGCATTCCATCACAATTTTTTTGATAAAGCATGTTTCCAAGGAGAATATAACATGTTCAGTGATGAAGGAATAGTTTTTGTTGGTTATTGGAAAGGTTGGTAGGGAATACATGACTATGGAAATAGTTATAACAATCTTGGTACCATGGTAGCTTAGGTGAGAGATTAGGATCAACAATGGTGCATATCCTCTCTGAATCTGATAGAATATGTGTTGACTGAAGAAGATTTTCAATCAAAAATTGATACTCTTTATCAGTGTCATGCATTTGAATTATGGAACCAATTGTTGCCATGGCATCAGTAGATCTGTTGTTGACTCACATAACTTGTTCAAACTATAGAGATTTAAAATGTGTTTTAAGGTTATCGACAATTTACTTGCAAGGAACAAGCTTATTATCTCTTATTTGATACTAATCAATTGTTTGATTTATTATTAGTGACGAATATCTATAGACCTTTAAGCTTATAATGTCCCATTGTATGGCAAGATGGAGCCCTAAAACCAATGCATCATATTCGGCCATATTATTTGTACATTGAAATTTTATATGGAATGCTTTGGGGATCAAATCCCCCTATGGCATGATCAATAATATGCCAACTCTAGATCCTCAAGATGTGAAGGATCCATCAAAATAGAGTGTCCATTAGTCAGGTTCTTGTGATGCTTGTTATATTGTCATGATAGAATCATCTAGAAGGTCAAAGTTGAGAGGTTGAGTGGCTGTAATAGGAGCTTCTGCAAGTTGGTCTGCAAGAACTTGTCCTTTGATTGTATTTTGATTATGGTACTCAATATCAAACTCACTGACAAAAATAATCCATTTAGCCATGCATCTTTGAAGAGATAATTTAGATAAGAGGAACTTGAGAGGATCGACCTTGGTGATAACAATAGTTTTGTTATTTAGCATATAATGTCGCAATTTTTGAGTGGCAAACACCATAGATAAACATGCCTTCTCAATAGGCATATAATTATGTTCATAGGCTACCAATGTGCAACTTAAATAATGAACCACATGTTCTTTACCATGATCATCATGCTGAGCCAAAAGTGCCCCTAGTGCATGTTTCATGGCTGATATATAAAGTAGTGGCTTTCCTTGTGTTGGAGGTTGTAAGATCGGTGGATTGGCCAAGTATGTTTTAAGCTTTGAAAATATTGTTTGACAATATTCATCCCACTAAAATGTTACCCCTTTCCTTAAGATGTGGGTAAATGGGTGGCACTTATCTTCCAATTGAGAAATGAACCTACATATAGACTGTACCTTTCCTTTTAGACCTCACAACTATTTAAGATTATTTGGTGGAGGCATTTCCATAATAGCGTTGACCTTTACAAGGTCAACTTCGATCCCTCATTTTGATACAATGAACCCTAGAAATTTTCATTATGTGACTCCAAAGACACATTTCATAAGATTCAAGCAGACTTTATATGTATGAATACTCTCAAATATTCTCCGTACAATGTTAGGGTGTCTAGCTCTTGTTCTTGATTTTTCTAGTATATCATTAACATAGTCTTTGACAATGTCATGCATCATGTCATAAAAGATGACAGTCATTGCACACTGATATGTGGCTCTAGTATTCTTCAAACTAAATGGCATGACTTGGTAACAGAATGTCCCCCACAGAGTGGTGAACGTAGTCTTATGCTGATATTTTAGGGGCTATCTTGATTTGATTATAACTAGAAAATCCATCCATTAAGGATAGCATCTCATACCCAGTAGTTGATTTGATAATCATGTCGATGTTGGGTAGAGGAAAGTCATCTTTGGGGCATGTTTTGTTGATATCATGAAAATCAGTACAAACATGTATGTCTGGGGTCTTTTTACTTGCTAGCACTATGTTAGAAATCCATTTAGAGTAGTCTAGTGATCTGATAAAATTGGCTCCTAACACCTTTTCTAACTCAGCCATAACCAAAACGGTGATGTGTGGATGCATCTTTCTCAACTTTTGATTGACTGGTTTGGCATCAGGGTGAACAACAAGATGATGCACAATTAAATCTAGGCCCAAGCTTGGCATGTCAGAGTATGCCCATGAGAAGATGTCTATATAATCCTTAAGAATGGATATAATATGTTCACATTCTACTTTAGTAATGGAAGCTCTAAGATAAACAATTTTAGGATCCTCATGGGTTCCCAAATTCACTTCTATTGTGCTCTCCATAAGGAGTGTGGATCCATCTTTTAGAATTGTAGGAAATGTATGGTCATGATCCTCTGCTTCATCTTGTTGTTCTTCCCAAAGATATGGATAATGTGAAGAATAAAAATCTACCTTCTCAGGTAATGGCCAATTGACAAAAACCTTTGTAAACTCAAGAGCAAGATGTTCAAATATTTGATGTTGTTCTGAAGAGATGCTTGTACTAGCTATGGAACTTGAGCTAGATGGACTTTCTACGTCTTCAGGGGATGAGCAAACTTTCCCACCTGGGAGTGCTTGAAATAGGTTTTCACTTGAAGGCTTGTCTTTTTCTTTACTTTTTCCCTAATCAACAAGTGCCTCAAAGAGGTTTTCACCTAAAGATTTTGATGTTTGTTCTTTATTATGACCAACAAATTTTGTTTGATCTCCAAAGTAGGTAGAAGAATTCAATGAAAAATCAAAACCTTGCTTATGATCACCAATAGGGAATGCATCTCATAGGCCCATGTATTCTGAAATAGATTCTTCATTTTGAAACTCATTGAGGCATATGACCAAATTTTATTGATCCCAATCTATGAGTTTAGGATGGAAAAGGCATAGGTTACAGTGAGGGTTTTATTTAGGATGGGAATCACCAATGGTAAATATATAATGTCCTATTTCAGGAAGGGAGGCACCACTAGGATAGGTTTTTGCTTTAGGATGGGAAGCTCCAATAGGTGTTATGGTCAATATGGCATTTGAATCAAACAAATTTGAATCAGTAAGCTCATCAAAAAGGCTATAATGAGACATTGTGTTGCTGCTAGGAGTCTTGTTACTAGTAATTTATGAAGGGTCACTACCAAATGTTATGAGGTCATCCTCTAGTGGTTTAAATATGAGACCATGATTCCAATTGACAACTCTAATTGATAAGGGTTCTAAAATTCCTTGCACCTATGGGCTAAGGCCTTTCCCTGTATAGTCAAGATGATCCATTATCTTGTTAGGGATATGATACTTTGGATTCAAAAAACAATCTACAAGGCCTTTAGAATATAACCAATCTCCCTCGATAAAAGCCTCTCGATCTTTATTTGGTGCAATTATAGGTACAAAAACCATAGGAGGTTTTGGTTGCTTCTTCTTTGGTTGTCAAATCTGATCAAGTCTGTTAGGAGTCTGGGAAGTTTTAGGCTTACCAAATGTTTTAAGGGATTTTGGTAATCTTTCAATATCGAGGATGTCCTTTAGATGGTACGTGGAAATGATAGCATCTTTAATAATACCTTGTTTGGCTAGAGCTGTAAGAAATCAATCAAAGTGGAGGCTAGATCACTAGGCTCTATATAATTAAATGGAGATGGATGAGAAATGATGGCTTTGTTCTTCTTTGTAATGAATTCATAACCTAGGCAATAGTTATAATTATCAAACTCTACTTCAAAATGTTTACAGTATTGGTATGGCTGATGATCAACATGAATAGTAATCTCGATCCCATCATGGGGAAACTTAAGTCAGTGGTGAAGAGTGGATGGAACTGCATGTACTTCATGGATCCAAGGATGACCAAGAAGTATGTTATAAAGAATCTCAATATCCACAATATGGAATAATGTGTGATGAGAAATAGACCCAAATATGACTGGAAACTAAATTATATTGGATGACTCCCTCTCAGTGTTGTCATAAACCTTGATTATAATAGTTTTTGGCTGAATGTCTTTATCTATGTAACCCAATCATAACACTAATTTAAGAGATGATGTTCAGTCCTAAACCATTATTTATAAGAACCCACTTGATCTTATGATCTGTAATGATTATCTCAATGTATAGTGGGTTATTATGGTTCAAGCTGAGGGTAGACATGTCCTTTTGATCAAATGTGATTTATCAAAATGAAGACAAATGTCCAACTAGGTTCTAGAATTGATCAAGGTTTATATCATTAGGCACAATAGACTCTTATAATTTTTTGTTGAAGATGGTTCTATGGACATCAGATATCTGCAAGAGTTCTAATATGGAAATTTGTGTAGGGGTTTCATCTAATTGATCTGTTAGACTATAAGGTCTTTAAACTATGGATTAAACTAGTTTAGTCTTTGTTGGGATAATATTTGGCTTTAAAACCATTGGCACAATTTTCTCATTGGGTTTATGGAAAGAAGTGGGTGAAGGGCCCTGAATGGTAACTCATGGGTGTCTAGTTACGATTGCACAACCTAGAGGTGGCAAGGAGTTATTATAATTAGAAGAGGGAGGCAAAGGGCCTTGAATGGTGATACACGAGCGACTAACTATATTGCTATAATTTTGGGTTAGTGAAGAGCCTTTATAAGAAAGGTATTATTGTTTAGGATTAGTAACCCATGTAAACAGAGTAGTAACATGATGATGGGAACCCGATATGGTATTTCTAGGGGGAGAGGGTGCTGACCCTATAATGATGGGTCTCATGTTGTGAAGAACATGACATTGGCCATGCAGCTTCATAGTAAAAGTGGCAATGTGGGTTGCAAAAATGCATCCCACAGTGTTATTATAATCATAAGGTACATTGTTATAAGCCACATTATTAGTGTGGGCATTATGATCTCGATTATGCTCATTACGATTTTGACCTTGTTGTTTGTTTTGATTCTACCTCTGTCCTTGATTATGACCATTTGGATTGTACCTTGGTGGTGGTGGATCATGTCTAGGAAAGGGGTCTTTATAGATTCCCATATCCTAATTTGTGTCTTGAATAGGGGCCAACTTAATTTCCAGTTCACCACTTTCAATAAATTCCTCAATTATATGTCACAATTGAATGCAATGACATGCACCATGACCAGCAACACAATGAAAGTTACACCATTCATTCTCTTTGTACCAGTTTGGTTTTGGTTGATCTTGAGGAAATGGCTTTGATACTGGCCATATAATTAAATTAGCTGTAATGAGCTTTTGTAACACTGTTTCAACTAATTCTCCTAGCTTGCTAAAGACTCTGACATTGTTATGAAATGTCCTTCATGGAGGTTGTCTCTGTAAAGTAGGTAATGGATTTGAGGGAGTTAATTGTACATTTGGAGGAGGCATGACCTACATCATTTGTACATGTCTTATTTTTGTCACCCCATTTCCAACCATGTTATTATTTTTGTGATAGACCTTAGACTTATCCTATGCAACTGTTTGAGGAGTCAATGATTTAGTCTAATTAGATGATTGTCCTTGTACAAAGATCTTAACAAAGCCCCTAGCAATAAGAGCCTTCTCAATCTACACTCCTTTGTCAATAATTTATTCAAATGAGTTAGTGCAAGCTAATCATAGATTATACGCAACCTCATGATGTAAATTCTATGTAAAGATATCAGCCAACTATTTGTCTGGAAAATTATGTTGAAAGTGACCTGTCAATGCTCTCCACCTTTGTAGATATTCAACAAAACTTTCACCATCATGCTTATTGAATTTGCATAAGTTAAAAATGGTTAATTCATGTTCTATGTTATATGAGAAATGGTTAACAAACTTTTTTGATAAGTCATTCCAATTCACAACTGATCCCTTGGGTAGTTTAAGTAGCAAATCAAGAGCTTATCCCACTAAACTTCATGGAAATAGTCGTAGTAAATACTCACTACTATAAGCAACCTCTTGACACAAGATGAAGAATGCTTGTATGTGTTCGTGTGGATCTCCTTTCCCTTTGTATTTATCAAATTTGGGTGCCTCAAAATGAGGTGGAAATGGGTTTTGGAGAATAGATAAGTCAAATGGATATGGGCATCTATCATCAAATTTGTAATTTTTAACTCTATTATTCATCTCCAATCTTTGGACAATTTCCTTCATATAATTCCATTCTTGCATGTTTGGTGTATTTTTGGATTGGATAAGATGTTGTTGGGATGGAATGAGCCCCTAGTTTTGTTATTGTTGGGGTGGAATGTGCCCCTGGTTTTGTGTGGATCTATAGGGAGTGTATACCTTTTGATCCATGATTTGGTTCTGATTTGCTGCTTGAGTTGAGAACATAGGCCATTGATTCTTGGATTGTAAAACATTCCCTAAATTTTGTTGTTTCACACTTTGTTGATTTTGGAAATTTCTATGTTTATTTACCAATCTTTGGGTGGTTGAAAAGAACTAGCCAAATTGTCTTGAGGGATTTCCTCAATTCGAACTGAATGTTTGGGTTTTTAAGTTTGTAAAGTAACAAGAGGTTCTTGATGATTGAAGAATGTATGTTCCGTATCAAATGGAACACTTTTTAAGGTCTCTTGTGACTTTAATTATACATTTATATTACCTTGATCTACTATGGTAATGTCCTCATCCAATATTTGTTGCATACCTTCAACCACATTTCCTTGTTCTTTTAAAACATCATTATGAATTGAAGTGGCAACTAGGGAATCAATTAAGTCTATGACAAGTTGATCTACATATCATTGGCTTATTATCTTGATCTTAGCTAGAAGATGTAGATTTGTGGGTTTTGACTTTGTTTGTATGTCATTTCCTTTGTTAGAGAAAGAAGGTATGTTCATTTGTGCAAAATCTTTCTCTTGTCATCATTGTTCTCCTTCTCTAATTAAGGTATGAAATTATTTTTTAGGAAAATCAAAAGGTAGTCTAGCACCTAATTATATCAATCTAAGAAGGGCTTCATCTTGATCTTCTTGGGGTTGATATCCATTTTATTCATCTTCAGATCCTACTATTACGGGGATATCATAAAAAATAATGGGGTTATCTTGACCATCATAAAATTTCTCACCTTCATAATTAAGACCATAAGAGGCCCCACTACGAGTGAACCTTTAAGTCATGTCTAAAAATATCCATTATGTGTGTTTGACTAACTTTGGACCAACATTTGGCATCCAATCAAAGTATGTTTTGGCTCTCTTTTAAACAAATAACCAAGGTACCAATGAGACTATAAGGGAGGGTGGTTTGAAACCATGTACAATTTAGAAGATGTGGTTCACAAGTTTACTCAACCTTTGGTAAGGTTGAAATAATATAGATTGGAAGAGAGTAAGGTAGCTCAAAGACCCAAGGTGAAAACTAGTACACCAAAGCCTAGATATTTGTGATACACCCACACTGTAAAAGCTAGCTTCAACATTGACAAGTTGACCCTAGAAGTTTTAAAGGAAAGCTTTCTATATTATGAAGAAGATAAAATGAACTAAGCAACTCAAGATGTAAAAACATACCTGAATCACTAAGTATAAATCTAGGACCAAATAGGCAACACAATATCACCACATGATTCTAGTAGGATAAAATATGTTCTAAGACTCAAATCATGAGCGATACGCAAGATGAATTGAGTCCACCAAGATGATATTGTGAATTTGAGTCTTAATAAACGACCTCCAATCTAAATGGAAAATTAAACCCAAGTTAAAATAAGCTTTGTGTGCAAATGGTGAACGCACTTTAATACACAAACCCTTAGAACTCAGAAAGGTTTAATTTCAAATGGATTATAAATGAAGGATTTAAAAAAATTGGGTAAAATATCTAGACTCACTTGGGCAGCATGGCTGCAGCAAAGTGGATGACATGAAACAAAGCTTTTGATAACAATTTAAACAAGGAAAAGATGAATTTTCTATTTGGACAACGTAATGCCTCCCTTGCTCAAGAAAATTGAGGACAATGTGATTTGGTTAAGTTATTTAAGTTAACAAGTATTTCTAGACACAAATCAAAACCAAGTAAGCTAATGACAAAAAACAAACTTCTTAAGTCTAAACTGACAAGGTATGGCAAAGTGGGGTTTACTAAACTATCAAGGTTTTGATCATTCTAGTCGAATCAATTGCACAATGACTTTCACATCAAATGATGTAAAATATAAACATAAAAATTGGGTGACCATAGCATTGGCTAGTTGTATAAAGGTCTAGTCCTTTTTACAACCACTACATCCTGTTGTTCGCTTAGTGTAGTGCAATGTCCAAATGCAAATACGTCCCATGTACAACTCTAAAGGAGTTAAATGAAGTCAATGTTGGGAGGTGAATCCCTGGGTTAAAGCTTCCCTAAATAATTTATGGGAGGTAATGACATCCTCCTCACAAGCCAAGTTTGCATGAAAATAAAAAAAGCATAAAATAGAAAGACTTTAGGGTCATTTTCAAGATCACCTAAACTTTGGCAAGTTTTTGGGGAGTGCTTTAGGCAACATTCTTTCTAAGCCTTGGACTAGACTATTTACAATAGGAATGGTGATTTTGATTCCAAGGGTTCCCTAAAGTGGACAAATGGAAGAGCATACATGCAACATTCCTCTTTTTGCCAAACAAAACCTAAGTAAATAACTTTTGTAAACAAGAATTGACAAGTGTGTTTAATTTTAAACCCAAAATGAAATATTTGGTGGTGTTCATTTTACCCCTTGCTCTTAGTTGTAAACTTTGAAAACATTCACCAAAACAAAGTTCTTAATTGATTTTTAAGCATGCAAAGGTGATTTAAACATGTTTTGAACAAATATCAAGCTTGGTCCTATAGTACAATTGTTAGCATGTCCTTTAGCTTTGAATCTCTTTTTAGCTTAAAATAGTGAATTTTATAAAAATAGCTCTTGGGTATATGTTTTAAGAAAAATACAGTGATCGACATCAGTTATTATAATTAATGATAGTTACTTTGGCTAACTGAGATCTAACTAATGTCAATTAAGTAGGTAATCGATGTCATTATTCTTGCCGACGCCGGTTACTTTGTAAAAATTGTGGCAAACAAAAATGGTAAAATAAAGTTAGAAAATTAATTTGTAAGAGTTTTAAAGGCTCAAATAAATATTCTAGAGTTTCAAAATGATCTCCTTCAGGTGTGAGATTCATCTTGTCCCATTAGGCATGCCAAGATGTAGAGAGGATTACAAAGCAAGTTAATCAAGCATTAGTCCATAAATAATGAAACATGCATAAAGAATTAACTAACCAAGCCTATTTATTCCTATGGGTATTACAAAAGATAACAAGAAACAAATGAAAGAAAACAACACCATATTACCTTCCCAAATGGATTCACCATACCCATGTGACTCAAAAACATGTTCTCCCTTGATCAAGCATCCTTGTCTCTGTCAACAATGGTGGTAAACTCCTCTAATGCCTCAAGAACACTCCATAAAACCTAGGCTCATGATATGGAATTAGGCATCTAGGTAACATGAATTTTATCACTCAACTCTATGTTTAGATGTGCATCTCTTTGCATACATTGTGATTTTAATCAATTCTTGGTCATTTTTCATCATTCTTCATTCCATTCTCTCCCAAACTTGGGTGAACTACATCGGCCTGAAGTTCATGTTAGAACATGAGTCCATGGAACTATGTAGGTAGTGCTCAATTTATATTGAGGTCATCTCAGCTATCTCCATTCTTCCTTTCATCTCTATCATCACTTTATACATTCTCATATGCTTGGTTTTATATGGCTTTCTAAGCCATTAAACCATCGCATGTCCGTTTGCACCCACTCTCTTTAACCTATATTTTTGGCTATATCCTTGAGATATTTTTCTTGCTGATTACCCATGTTGGGGCACAACATCTAAACTAGGTTTGAATCAAATCAACTCTATAGGAGAAACATCATTCTTTATTCTTTATCAATGATCAAGATTCTCCCTACTAGGGAAAAACTATTTTATCATGATTAAATCTACTCTAATAGAGTACTTTTTATTATATTCTCTTTAGAGACCCCATTATAGTGGTGCTTCCCTTCTTGAAGAAGAATGTTCTCTCTTTTCCAATTCCAAGATCTCCACATTAAAGCCCATGATGACAATATTTAGTGTGTAAATTGTCTCAGGATTGATCAATGCCATACGCACACAACTTATACTCTCAAATTGGGTACATTTAAAGTGTGTCCCTTACATTTATGAATTGAATCTTTACCATTCCCCCTATCTTTGGGCCTTATTATATCTCTCATTATATTTTTATCATTGATGGTAATCACATGTACAAGCATTAGCTCGTCTAGATGTGATCTATTCCATGGGTTGATCTCTCACTTTCTCTCTCTTTTTGAGAGTCCATCCTTTTCTTCCATCTTTGTATGTCCTCTCAAAGGGGCATCATGGGTCTATTCCAATTTCTTCTTCACAAATTTTTTATTTGAAAAGACATTACTTTAATTGAATGTCTTGCTATGCCTTCTCGAATAGGGGCAAAATGTAGACATCTAATTCTTAACACCATTTGTGTTGAAATTGTCAATCTATTCGAATTGTACTCAAATGCACATTTTAGGTTAAAATCAATAAAATGCCCTAAATGGTTTGAACTTGTCACTTACAAGTGCCAGTTTAGGTCAAAGTATCTCTAAATAGGGCAATGCATTTTATGGGTCAACTAACTTTGATCAAATCATTTCCAGTCAAAATGACAATTTTGCCATTTAGTGCTCTGGATCATTCTTTTCTTCTAATTCATTGGTACACATCATGTACCTTTGTTATTTGGTGTTGGCAACATCCTGAATGGGAATACAATTCCAACATATCTAACATCACCTTCCAATTCCTCTCTAGTCAAATTATGACCCAGTAATATGACTTTTTGACCATTTTGATTAATTGAGGGCCAATTTTCAAATAATTGCAAAAATGTTGATTAACCTTGTTTAAGGCTAATTAATCCAAATCAAGAGCTTAAGTGGATTTTCCATGAGATTTGTTGAATATTTATTTTTTAAAATTGATTCCTATTAACTGCATCATCAGGTGACATCATTTC
Source organism: Torreya grandis (assembly GCA_037957365.1). Lineage (NCBI taxonomy): Eukaryota > Viridiplantae > Streptophyta > Pinopsida > Cupressales > Taxaceae > Torreya > Torreya grandis. The sequence goes on along the minus strand of JARHVA010000099.1, from coordinate 6,349,281 downwards.
TTAGGAAGACATCCCTAGGCCATAAATGCCATAAATATCAAGATTATGGGTCACCCATGCCTAGTTAATGCCTCTCATGCCTCTTTAATGCCCCTTCTTCCAAGGTCATGAAGAAGATAATTATGGATTTAATTCTGAATATTAGGATTATCCATGGCCACACATCTCAATCTTGAGATGGGCGGTCATGGTTGGCCCTGACCAATCTCAAAAATTTATAAATAGAGAGCCATGAACACCATTTCTAAGCTATTTTTGGTGAAAAGTTATTATGCTTAAATATTTTCAAGAAGCTTGACTATTGCAAAGTTATAATGTTAAATTTTTTCCACAAGGTTTTGCATTTGATCATAGATTTTGCTTGCAAGCTTCATTGAGAGGCTATTTTAGTGATTTGAAATCATGAACCTAGGTTTTATGGAGTGTTCTTGAGGCATTAGAGGAGCTTACCACCATTGTTGACACAGACAAGGATGCTTGATCAAAGCAGAACATGTTTTCGAGCCACATGGGTATGGTGAATCCATTTGGGAAGGTAATATGGTGTTGCTTTCTTTCATTTGTTTGTTGTTATCCTTTGTAATTCCTATAGGACTAGATAGGCTTGGTTAGTTAGTTCTTTATGCATGTTTCATTGTTTATGGACTAATGCTTGACTAACTTGCTTTGTAATCCTCTCTACAAGTTGGACTAACCTTGGTCAATCCTCATTGAATGACCAAGAGTTACACTACATTTTCATTACTTTGAAGAGGATTCAAAATCAAATTTATTTCTTCCACTTAGGTATATGTGTGAAATTGTGAATGCAAATTTAGATGTTTTTTCTCATATTTTATCCTTGGCACAAGTATGCAGATGAGAATTCAACTTTAAATATAGCTTAAATAGACCTATAGATGAAACATGAAAACATTTGAATATATTTTGAGAGTGAGGAGAACCATCCTTAATACCTTAAAGAACTAGTGTATATATAGATATTTTTATTTAGAATTTGGGGCCTATTAGAACACAAAAACTGACTCAAGATAAAACTTAATAGACAAAAATAAGAATTAAATAACATGTGAGTCAAAATAAGTTCTAAAAATTATGCCTAGATAAGTTTGTGCTAAGCATACAGGGCCACTATTTGGTCCTATTCAATTACCACAAAATTATTTATAAAGACAAAGGACCAAAACTAAGGATCCCTATAACAACATGGCGAGAAAAATAACCAATAGAGAAACCCACAGACTAGAATAGATGCAAAGACTCAAGTAGAGTGCTCCAATAGATACATCACTCATTATTAATAGTCTGTAACTACAAATTTACAATAGATGGCACAAAATACAAGCTTATACAAAATTTGAGTGTCTATAATAATGTATAGATGTGTACTAGATAAGTGCCATGCCTCTTTTTAATGAGACCTTGATTTGTTTATATGTACATCCGATTGATAAATTTATCATGCCATCAATTCATTAAGAAAATGGACCAACCTTAATGGAAGGTCTAATTTTCTAAAGTATCCATTTTTAGGAGTAGGTTGGTACTAACCAAATTAGATCAATATCAATTGGGAACACTGCCTAAATCTAGAAAAAATTACCCATGTGTAAACAAACTGAATTGAGAGCATGGGGATGTATATGCATGATATGAAATAGATATAAAGGTTCATGTAGGTGTGTAATAACATAATGGAAGGTTTGAATCATATTATAGCATGTAAGTGTGAGAGAATGACATATTAAGACCTTGGTATGCTCGAGTCATGCGGTAAATGTGTGTCAAGATTGATATTGTCAAGTACCAAAGATCATATTTTAGTATATATAAATACCACCCTTTTATTTTAGTAATGAAATTGTTAGAATAAATAGATCAAATGTACCTGAATGTGTAAAACACACTTTGTCTTTGGTACAAATATTCATTTATGCAAGTTACTCAATAGCAAAACTACAATCACGTGTAGTCAATGTCCATAGATTGATTATTTTAATCTGAAACTAAAATTTTAAAATTTGTTAAAAAAATGATCAAAATACACGTATGTTGGTGAAAAATATGTTTTCCTTGCAACTTTTTAGAGATGATGCTTCTTTGTTGAAGCATTAGAGAAACTTTTGATTATTTGTTGAAGTAGATGGAGAGTTAAGGTAATTGTGCCCAAATTGGATAGGTCATTTTCAATTAAGACCACTTTTAGTTACTAAAATATATTGTCTTAAGGTTAAGAACAATATCTAGGCTAGAATAGGTGGTGAATTTGTTGAGTGGGCATGATGGAAGGCTAAGAACCTATTCCTAGATGTTATCCACCTCTCTGTATGTGTTGGGTAAGTGCACGGAGTTGGGGGACAATTCCATGGACATTTGAGGTAATGTGATTGCCTTAATTAATAATATTATCACATTATTTAATTAACATGATCATGTTATTTGAATTATGGCTCGATGATTACCGAGCCATAATACGATAATGTTATTATATAATGTGATCATGTTATATTAAACAATAACGTGATCATGTTATTAACATGATTGCATTTTTGTCATTTTCAATAATGTTATTGTGTTACTTATGTACTAAGAAAAAAGAAAAACTTGAATGTAAAATCCTCATTTGCATTTGAGTTTCCTTGCTCTCCTCCAACTTTTATGACCACATTTTGGGTGAAATAGAAAAGAGAATGCTAGGAGACTACCAAATTCATCTCATGAATCTAATGATAGATGATGCTACCATGTAGAAGAGGTAAGTGATAGAATTTTTCCCTATTTAAACCTAATTTTTTATTATTTTCATTGGTTAACCCTAATTTTTAGTTGTAAATTATTATTTTTGAATAGCCCATCCTGATAACCCTTCTAACCCTCCATAAAACCCTCTTGTTGGTCCTCCTCCTAACCCTCCACAAAATCCTCTTATTCCTCCTCCTATCCTTCCACCTAACCGTCCTACAGTTCCACAAAACCCCCTGGAAGTCAGGAGATTCTAATTGACAACATTATGGGAAATAAACTTGAAATTGAAAAGTTAATTAGGAGAATGAGGCATCCCACTTCCACCAAACCCCACCACACCCAACTAGCCAATTCCATAGAGACCTTATTAGGTCAAATTGAATCTATAACAAGTCAAATTGATAGATGAACTTCATATATGAATACTTATAGGGAATATTATGCTGACAAATTATCATCACTTCAGGTCAAGAATAAATAAATTTTTAAAGCCTCTATTTGTGCCCTATTCATTGACCCAACCACTAATGCCCCATTTCATGTAACCACTAAACATTTTCTAATCCATCGTTGTGTACATAACTTAATCACAACCAATTTTTAGGATCAATGGTGGATGGTGTTTGACTATCCACCATGTAACAACCATGAGGTCTCGATATATTTTTTGAGGAAAATCTACTATGAGTTTGTCATCAATGAGATTCTAAATTATTTTTATTTTCATAAGTTTAGGGCTAAGGGAAAGGATCTACATAGGATCGAATAGGTGCACATCATGTACCTAATCAGCCTACATGGATCTATATCCAAAAGCCTCTTGAGCCTGAGATCCCCTCTATAGTTCAGTAAGTTGTGGAGATCGACACTCTACATGTTCTTAGTTTGCTCATCGATACACTCATTCATCATATGAGTAGGCTTTCATAAAATGATGCTAGATATATGCCACCTAGTGTAAATAATCAACCCCACCTTTATAGTTCTTGTGGAGCTATGTGAATTGGACCTTTTGATGATGATGGCAGTGTTGGTTTAGAGGGCTTGGATAGTATTCTTATGAGTGATGAGTTTTTGGCATCCACATTTGGTGTGTAGACATCAGCCACTACACAGATGCAGGTATATTTTATATAGATGTCATGTTAAATTTAAGTTATATTTGAAAATTTAATTTAGATAACACATAATTTACATATAAATTAAATAATATATATGTCATTTTTATGTCACAGGTGGTGACGGTGCCTTCATCATAGCATTTGATTTGTCACGACCATTGTTTACATATTTGGATCTAGCTACTGACCCATCTACTACTACATCTGTGTCTATTAGGATGACACCATTTACTTATATAGAGGTAAAATTTTGAGTTAATCTTATGCTCTATGTACATTTAGTCTATGTATATTTTCATTATAAGTTTAAGTTAAATTTATCCTTCTCTATTTTCATACTCTATTTTCATGTTCTCTCTCTTTATCCTTGCTCTATTCTTTATATTATTCTTATGTGTTTTCATAGGTCTACATGCTAATTTGATTTTGTCCTTCAAAAATAATCATAAGATCATATAGCTTCTCAATTACATCTCATTTCATGCATCCAACCATTCCACACAACCCCTAAGATTCAACTCTTTACTTAACTCTTCTTTCCTCTTTGACACCTTCCTTCCACTAGCCCTTTTTTGAGGCAAACCTCCTTGTTCTAATTAAACTACAAATCTCCCAGCCAGACCAAACCCACATTTAGATACCCCTTTACATCACATATCTCATATAGGGACTTTCATAATTTAACTCTCTTTGGAGAACACCTAACTCAACACCCCCTAGGACTAATTAGGTCTCTTAGGCCTAAATAAAGGCTACTGACTATAAAATCACACCATCCATACTCAAATCAATTTCAAACCTTCAAAATCCTCTTTATCATATATAAATACACTTATCCAAAAAATTTGGAGATGGGTTGATCATTTTGGGGGTATCGTGAACCTTTATGAGTTGTTATGAGGTATCACAAACCATTAAATAGGAACAACAATAGTTGCAAGATATGAGAATAGATTCAATGGTATTTGTATAACTAATTTCATCAAATCCCAGAAAGATCCCATGAATAAAATTATTCAATATTAGATAAGTGTAGTTCACATGCCACGAAGATACTTTTAAAATGAAGAACATATATCTAGGGGTCCTTCTAGGTAACACTATCTTGAAAATGAAGTTGATAAGCTCAATATAGTTAAATTCTCATTTTTAACTATGTCACCATTACCATTATACATAAATCCACATGTTACCCTTGAAAATGAGTGATAATAGCAAGGGAATTTAAGGTAAAAGATACAAAATACACATCATTAACAATCGTACTTAGTGGATCATTAACTTGACAATGCAACTCTAAGAGTCTTCTTAGACATAAATGCCCATGACTCAGGGCCCAACATTAAATTGACTTATTTAAATAAAGTTAATTAAATATTTATTTAAATAAATTTATAATTTATTAAGAGACTTCACTTAAGACATCTAGTGATAGCAGGACTTAAATCTTGCTTCATTTTATTACAAGGTCTTAAATACATGTTTATAATATTTGATGACCAATTTAAGAGGTGTGGTTTGTAGGAAGGGACGAAGTTAGGGAAAGGGGGACTGAAAATTTTGGTGTTGACCTTAGCTTCTCATGTTTGAGCCATAAACTTGTAATAGACATGATAATTTAATTGTAATATCTCATTACACCTTTTTCTTTGGCCACAAAAAAGGTCTAGATTTCAATTGTAATGCCTCATTACACCTCTTACTTTGGCTATAATAAAGTTATAAAGGGTAGACAACCTCTCTCCTCTACATTCCTTGTGCCATAAAACATTTCATTGGGTCTTAACATCTTATAGCCCCATTGACAAGTTTAGGGGAAGAGCCACCATTTGTGTTAGTACTAAAATATGTGTTAGCCTCAATAATTACATCTTGCAGTTTCTTCTAATTCAACATCCAAACTATTTACCAATTTTTTTCTTTTGAGCCAAAACAAGACAATATATTTAGATGGATAAAAATTGATATATTGGATAAGGATCTCACTTCCTCGACCTATTGGTAGAATTTTATTTATGCACACCTTCATCAAGAGGTGGATTCACAGTGGCTCACTCTTTTCTATTGGTTGGGTGCTTTCCCATAAATCACTTGTCATCCATATATTATAAATGAATGTGATATCAATCCATGCATTATATATAGAGATACAGATGATTGATATCACTCATATAATAAAAAGATGATGGCCATATATGTGTAGCTCAACCTTTCCCCAGTAAATATATAATGGTATTTTACTCTATCCAAAGAAGCTTTACAAGTAAGGATAGAGTTCTTGATATGTCTCTTATTCCTTTTCTCTCCCTAACTTTGTCTTTTCAAAGTGATAATTTTATTTCCACCTCCTACTCTTCCCCTCACACTTCCTACATGTATTACAATTTTTATATTACCTCCAACATGCAAACTACTTACTATTCTTGGCCATTGCACATTGTATGGCAGTTACACTTACATGATTCTTGGTTTACATTGTCTTTTCATGATATGCATGTTTTATGGTAGTTATGTACTTCCATGATTCTTGGTTTATAGTGTCTTTTCATTATATGCACATTTTATGGTAGTTACACTTCCATGATTCTTGGTTTACATTATCTTTTCATGATATGCATGATTTCCTATATTGTATGCCTATCATGGCAATCTATCTAATTTATATTAAATTTTTATTTCATTTTATGTTATTGTATAGTGTTTTTTTAATCTTCTAAACTATTATCTATCGGATCTCGTATTTAATGTTTTACACAAATGAGTATTAAAAAATTATTCTTTTCAATGCTATAAATTTTGGACCTCCCATATTTTTTTAAATTAAAGTTTTTATTTCATTGTGTGTAGTGGAAATGACTAATGACACTCTTATCACTTAGTATTAATGGCATTATTCTCTTTTTACTCAGTTATTTTATACTTTGGAGACACTTATTAGTGTCATTAGACCTATTACAAACCTCTCAACTTCATTCTCTAACTCATTTCATTCATTCCATTCATAAACATCCTCTCATTCTTTCACTATCTTCTCACTAGGCAATCCTCTTAGGTTTCAAGTACCAAAAATTTATATAAGTCTCAAGGAGTCAGTATTATATCATATATGTTCTTATATGGTCAAATCACACTGGACTTAACTTCTTACAAGCGATCAAACACACTTCAACATTCAATTCCACATATAGGCTTGTAGTCTTTTTTTGTGCAGATTCTCTTGGTTTGAGAAATATATCAACTCTTATGGATATTTAAAACCTTTTCTATCCATCCTATATGTCCTTATAGGTGTGTGTCAAATTTAATTACCTATCTCCACTCCTAGACCGCAAGTCCTTTGTAAACTACCCTTCAATTAGGCTTAATTAGCCCTATCTTAAACCCACAATCACCAAATCTATACTGTAACATTTTAACCACATGAAAAACAATTTATTAATTTTACATACATCAAAACATACCATATTATTAATTTTAATTAATTTATAAGGGTTAAAACTCTTTCTTTGTGGTTTTTGCTCTTGAAACCCTACTTAGGCTTCTACACATGCCCAGGGGCTATATAATTCAATATCTTGAGTTATACAAATTTTCAAAAGACAAAATTCCACATATAGGTATTTTTTCACCCAAAATACCTTCTAAAATATGTGATACATCTCATTTCTCTTTATTCTCTCTTCTAACCATCAAAACATAGGTTTTAAAGTCTTATTTAGGACTATGACAGCAGGGTTTGTATATCAATGAGTGTCAAGGACTCTCTTAAGGGATTTTAAAAATATAAATACCTTATTTATACCAATAAAAAATTATACAAGCCATTATATCCATTATCATACACATGTATACAAGAAAAGTCTCTCCTCTCTATTTTGATTGTGTATAACAAGCACCCTACAGGCCTGTGACAGCAACATGGAGTATTAGTTCAATTTAAAATCTCTCATGAATCTTATAAGAGATTATAAATCTCATTTAATTATGGGACCATATTTCAAGTCCTTATATTTAATGGCATACTTGACAAGATTAATAAACAAGTCTTACTTCCCTTTGCAATGTGACTGTTAACCTAAAATAGGGTATAGACAAGGTTTCTTTGTTCTAGAGGACTGTATGTTGATTATTTACCATTATATTTTATATAAAAAACAATTATATTTCCACCTCAATGATCACTATATATCTATATATCATTATCTACACCAAGGTCATACTTCCTTCATGAGAAATAACCATTTACTTTCATATTCGACTATCATAGGCAAAATAAGGTATATGGGCAGAGATGGCCCTTTTTATTGATTTATCCATGTATAAATGTCTTAATAATTTATATATAGGTCTGTATAGGTTTAACACATTAAAAAATAATAGCATTATGACTCACAACTTACCAACTTGGTGGAATCACTCCAAGTTCCCTTCTTTGACTGTGACCTATAGTCACTTCTTGGTTACCACCTATAGTCATTCATCCACCTGCAACCTTACACAAAGGAAAACATATTCATGGCCTCAAGGACCTTCAAGTATAATATGAAACTAATGCAATCACATACACTAAATTGATAATCCACAACAGGTCACTTTCCTTTATTCATAACTTTGTTCTATATTACATTACAATCCATTCTTGGACTGGAGATCTTTATTGAGATGTTTTTCACATGACTTATGGGACCTTTTAATAAAAATTATCTCACATAAAAATTTAAAACCATGTTCATTCATCACCTTCTATAATCCCATAATACCACCTAATAGGTCAATAGCTCAATTACTCATTAAGTTTCGAGGTCTCTAGTTTAAGTTGCCAAAGTTTAAGTTGTGGTTGTAGAACTCTAGTTACAATTCTCCCTGACTAAAAAATGACACTAATAACATGTTTGACGGAGAGGATAATGTCTAATACCAAGTTATTATCTTCCCATTAGGCTTGATTGACAAACCCACCACCCATTTAGACCTCAAGAACACCCTTCCCAATACAAAAAAAATGTAAATTTCAGCCTAACTTCAAACATGCATAAAATTAAAACTGTAAGTCATTTATATGAACCTTAAGATCCCTCACCTACCTCTTTAATCCATCTAATTTCATCCTAAATAACTCAAGTGGAAGATTCGAGAGCAATCTGTTGGACAAGTTGTAGTGAGGGGTAAAAAATGTAAATTTTTAGTAGTGAACAAGCAACTTCTTGAGCTTCAACTGACATTTCTACCTTCAGGACCTCCACATACAAATATATCACTTTGATCATGTCTAGAGAGTCAAATTACATGTTATCACACCACCAAGACATTCAAATCCACCTAGAAGTGCATTTTCACTACCATTTTGGAGAGTGGAAACATTGACAACAAATGTGGAAGCTTATCTGGCACTACTAACCTACAAAAAGTTGTTTTAAAGTAATTAAAAATGAAATTTATAAAATTGATTACATATACATTTTAAAATTCAACATACCTAAATATTTCAATCCAATGAACCACTAAGATCTGCTCTAACCTTGATAGTATCAAGAATAGCTTCATGGTCTGACTCCCAAAATTTCCATAGTTTCTTATTTAATGGCCCCCCATGATATTTTTGTAATTGAATATTCATTGAAAGAATTAAATTTTAATTGTGAAATATCTTTCTTTGCATTTAAAATTGTTCAAATAATCATTGATCATAATATTTTATAGGATATTATTGAAACTAAGTTCCAGTGACTACCACTGACTCAATGGGATAGTCAATGTTTTCTCCATCTATAACTGGGAAAGTCAATTTTTTTCTTTTTCTCTACACACCAACATAAGTAGTAATCAATGACTTATTTATTATCCTCATCTATAATAACTACAAAAAACATTCTCTGTATTAAAAAAACCATTTTAGCAATAATATGAAGATATATAATGAAAATAAATTATACATAATGAAAAATATTCTACCTTGCTGCACTAGATCAGATACATGGTCAAAATCATCTAATGATGTCATATTTGTAAGTTGTAATGGTGTTAGAACCTGATATGTGTCAATTGGAATTAGAGGTTTGGAGCTTTAATCATCCACCCACTCTTGTAACTCACACTCATTCCAAATAGAGTCCACACATGCAAAACAGAAACGTGCCAAGTGTCTCATATAAATAGTCTAAGAACTTGAATTTGAGATACAAAATGAGTGGAGGTCACTTGAACTCATTAAAGTCATAAAATCATCATACTTTTCTAAGTGTTCATCCTCTATTGACCAAAAATGTCTACAAATAGTATAATTTAGTTGAGCACCATGACACATGTTCTCATTACACCATTCAACCACAGTTTTTGCATCTATCAAATAAACACCCTCTTAAAATTTTAATTCCTCCCTTGAAATAGATCTTTTTACATATGCTATAGCACCATCATGCTCCCTTTTTCCATGGCCAACCTTGGTGAAACTCCAAATGTGTTCTACACCAGTGGTAACATGCATCCTGCTCAACTAATAAAACATCTATGCATTTTTGAATTGTGATGTACAATTATTTGACCAAATGTAATGTTGATTGAAATTAATGTTCTTCTGACTCATCTATTCATAGAACTTTTGAAAACAACCTTGCATAACATATTAAATCAACCAAGTTTTTAGTTTAGTCATTGAATATGTAATTATGGCTAACCAAGGCTCATGCAAGTAACTAAATACATCTAATGTCAATTATAACTTCATTGGCCCCGATTGTAAACTATATTCAACTAATAATGTATTTGGTTTTATATTATACATAATTGGGGCCAAATGATCCCCATGAAAGTAATTTTGTCCACATAATGTTGGTTGGATTCCATTAGCCTTGATTGCACACCATATTGAACCAATTGAGTATTTAGGTTCAATATGATATGCAATTAGGGACACTCAATCCCCAAACAAGGAATTACATCCATATAATGTCATTTGGGGCTCTAATTACACCATGTTAAATCAATTGATATATTTTGAAATACTATACACAATTGGGGAAAATCAAGTCCTATGTAATTAACTGCTTCCACCTAATATCAATCGAGGCATTTTTCACCCCATGTAAGGAATTATGTCCATCTAATGTCCATTATGACTATTTTCCCTTAATTGCACATATTTTCATCAATATAATCTGTAATGAAGAGTAATCAGTCCTTATGGAAGGAATTCATTCAATATAATGTTAATTAGGGCTTTGATAGCACACCATATTAAACTAATTGAATATTTAGTTCAATCTAATACACAATCGCGGTTAAATGAGCCATGAGAAAGGAATTATGTCCATATGATGTCAATTGGGTCTCTAATTGCACACCATATTATAAAAAAACAAGTATTTAGTTTAGTTTGATATGTAATTGGTGCCAACTAAGCTACATTCAAGGAAATATGTCCATCTAATGTCAATTTGAGATCTATTGGCCAAATTACACACCATATTGAGATCAAAGGAATAATAAATTGATTCATAGGTTAATACATCTCCAATTATCATTCAATGCTATCAAATCTTGGCAAGAATATTGGTCCCAAAAAATAATCTTAATCAACCAAACTTTGATCTTAAGACTACTATGCATAATGGATCCTTTAGTAGGTCAAAATGCAAATTTAGGATTTAGGGTGTTGAGAATATATAATGCGATCACGTTATTAATTAATGTGATCATGTTATTAATGCAATAACGGTATTAAGTAATGTAATCACGTTAATAATGCAATCATATTATTTGAATTTGAATTCAATTCCTACACCTTTTAGCTCAGGAATAGTTTGGATTCTCAAGCCAAAGGCTTGGACTATCAAGGTACCACTGAGTTTTGAAAGTTATGATAAAAAATAACAAATTTCAAATTTGATTTCCAAATACACTAAGAATTTCAATGTGAAAATTTAAAAACTTAAATATGATTTTTATAACTTTTGGACTAATTTAAGGTTTCAAACTATGTTGATTTCTAACTATACCTTTTTAGGCCACTAAATTCCACAAACATACATGCCTATACATGTTCATATAATTTTTATTTCATTGATCTAAGTGAAAAATAAGTTATATCGTCACAAACTAAGCCTAATTCTACACACATTAAAAAAAATTGATTTTAATTTTTTTGAGGTAGTTAGGAGCACCACACGGATGGTTATCTATTTTTTTGTCAATTTTTAGGATATTTTTACTTGAAAAATTCATTAAAAAAAATATTCACAATATATATATATATATATATATATATATATATATATATATATATATAGGTCACAAACTAGAAGATCTTATCTAAATTTTCCCCAAAGGGTTTCAAATAATATTAAATGTTTCTCAAGAAATAGTGCACCACATGGCCATCTATCTACTATGTTTTTTGAAAACAATAGGAGTTCCTCTTCAAATTTTAGATGTTTGACCTAGTTATACTTAACCATTTTTTAAAAACATTAGTCTTTTGGAAACTAGGACTCGAAATGCTACATTTCATGTTCTTACACCATTTTCAAATTTAGATAGTAGATATCTCAAATTATCTATAGAAGTTAAGATTTCTAAAATTTTAGGAAAATCATGTCCATGGGTTGGCCACTTTTATTCCGCTAACTTTGTGCACTTACCCTGTTGGCACCACCAATTTTAGCTAGGAAACACAAAAAGTAGAGTTTTGTAACTGCATCTTCAACTTTAACAACATTTATTGTCAATGTTTCCACACTCTTGAATAGTAGTGAAAATGTGCTTATGGGTGGAATTGGAAATCATGGTCATTGGATCATGTGTAATTTTATCATATAGACATGCTCAAAGTGATGGATTTACATTTGTGGGTCTCATATGTGGTCTCATATGTAGAAATACCAATTGGAGCTAAAAAATGTGTCTCTTCACTGCCAAAAAATTGCATTTCAAGACCTGTTATTGCAACTTGTACCACACATTGCTCTTTAAGTTTATACTCACTTGATCCAAGGTGAAAATAAATGTATTTTACATGCATAGAATGGATCTTACTATTTGTCCATATGACTTACTATTTTTTATGCATGTCTAAATTTAGGCTAAAAGTCTACATTTTTTTTATGTTAGAAAGAGCGTTCTTGAGCCTGGAATGGGTGGTGGGTTTGTTGAATGGGTATGATGGGAGTCCAAGAACCTAGTCTTAGACATTATTCACCCATTTAGATGTGTTATCAGTGCCAATTTTTAACTAAGAGGCAACATAAATGGAGTTCTACAACTACAACTACAACTTTAATAACATTTTTTGTCAATGTTTTCACTCTCCTAAACAATAATGAAAATGTGATTATGGGTGGACTTGGACATCATAGTCATTGGATCATGTGTAATTTTACCATTTAGATGTGCTCAAAGTGATGTATTTTCACCTAGAGGTCCTGGAGGTAGAAATATCAGTTGGAGTTCAAGAAGTTGTCTCTTTTACATTTTAGGACCCGCTACTACAACTTGTGTATTGCATTGATCTATAATTTTATACTCACTTGATCTAGGGTGAAATTAGGTGGATTTCACATAAATAAGATGGATCTTATGGTTCATCCATATAACTTATTATTTTAATTTTATGCATGTTTGAAGTTAGGCTAAAAATCTACATTTTTCTTATGTTGGAAAAGGCATTCTTGAGCCCAAAATGGGTGGTGGGTTTGTTGAATGGGCATGATGAGAGGCCAATAACCTGGTCTTATATGTTATCTAACCCTATATACATGTTGGCAATGAAAATTTTAAGCCAAGAAACACCAAAATTAGAGTTCTATAACTACAAATTCAACTTTGACAACATTTGTTGTCAATGTTTCTATGCTCCTAAATAATAGTGAAAATGTGTTTAAGGGTTGAATTTCATGTCATGGTCATTGGATCACATATAATTTAAAAATATAGATATGTTCAGAGTGATGTATTTTCACTTGAGGGTCTAGGAGGTAGAGATTCCAAATAAAGCTCAAGAAGTTCTCTTTACTGCTAAAAAGTTGCATTTCAAGACCCGTTATTGCAACTTGTGCCACACATTACTCTATAAGTTTATACTCACTTGATCGGGGGTGAAATTATAGGTGTTTCAAATACACATTAGGGATCTTATTTTTTATCCATATGACATACTATTTTCATTTTAAGAATGTCTGAAGCTAGGCTAAAAAACTACATTTTTCTTATGTTGGGAAGGGCATTCTTGAGCTTAGAATGGGTGGTGATTTTGTCAATCAAGCATGGTGAAAGGCCAAGAACTTGGTCCTAGACATTATATTCCCATTTAGACATGTTTAGAGCACCATTTTTTAGCCAAGAATCACTATAAATGGAGTTTGTAAATGCAGTTCTAACTTTGACAACATTTATTGTTGGTGTTTCTACGCTCTTGAACAAAAGTGAAAATGTGATTACAAGTGGATTTGGACATAAAATCATTGGAAAATGTGTAATTTTAAAATCTATATGTGTTCAAAGTGATTTATTTTCAGCTAAGGGTCCTGGAGGCATAAATGTCAGTTGGAGCTCAAGAAGTTGTCTCTTCACTGCCAAAAAGTTGCATTTTGAACCCGTTACTACAATTTTTGCCATGCATTGATATCTAAGTTTATACTCAATTAATATAGGGTTAAATTAGAGGTATTCCACATGCATAGGTGGGATCTTATGGTTCATCCATATGACATACTATTTTCATTTTATGCATGTTTGAAGTTAGACTAAAAATCTACATTTTTCTTGTGTTAGGAAGGGTGTTCTTGAGCCCAAAATGGGTGGTGGGTTTGTCAATCAGGTGTGACGTGAATCAAATAACCTAGTATTAAAAATAATTATCATCTTTGAATATGTTAGAAGCACTGGTTTATAGCCAAGTAGCACCAAAAATAGAGTTATGTAACTGCAGCTTCAACTTTGACAATATTTGTTGTCAGTGTTTCTGCGCTCTTGAACAATAGTGAAAATTTGTTTATAGGTAGACTTGGACATCATGGTAATTGGAGCATATGTAAAATTACAATATATACATGTTTATAGTAATGTATTTTCACATGGGATTCTTGGAGGTAGAAATGTCGGTTAGAGCTCAAGAATTTATCTCTTCACTGCCTCTTCATTGCCAAAATGGTGCATTTAAGGACCCATTAATGTAATGTGTGCCACACATTGCTCTCCAAGTTTATACTAACTTGATCTAGGGTGAAATTATATATATTTAACATGCATAGGATGGATCTTATGGTTCATCCATATGACTTACTATTTTTTTTTGTGCATGTCTAAAGTTAGGCTAAAAATCTATATTTTTCTTGTATTGGAAGGGCATTCTTGAGCTAATAATGGGTGGAAGGTTTGTTAACTGGGCATAATGGGAGGCTAATAACCTAGTTTTGGATGTTATCCTTTCCTCTGAATATGTTGGTAGTGTCATTTTCCAGCCAGGAAGCATTGAAAATAGAATTCTTCAACAATAATGTCAACTTTGACAACATTTATTGTCAGTATTTCTGTACTCTTGAATAGTAGTGAAAATGTGCTAACGGCTAGACTTGGACATCATGGTCATTGGATCACATATAATTTTCCTATATATGTGTGATTAGAGTGATGTATTTTCACCTATGTGTCCTAGAGGCAGAAATGCCAATTAGAGCTCAAGAAGTTATCTCTTCACTACCAAAAAGTTGTATTTTAGGACCTATTACTGCAACTTGTGCCACACGATTATCTCTAAGTTTATACTCACTTGTTCTAGGGTAAAATTGGATAGATTTAAAATACATCGAAAGGATCTTAAATTTCATATATATGACTTATTATTTTCATTTTAAGCATGTCTAAAATTAACCTAAAAATCTACACTTTTCTTATATTGGGAAGGCATTCTTGAGCCTAGAATGGGTGGTGGGTTTTTGACTAGGCATGATGGGAGGTCAAGAATATGGTCTTGAACACTATATTCCCCTATAGACATGTTATTAACACTAGTTTTCATCCAAGAATCATTGAAAATAGAGTTATCCAACTGTATCTTCAACTTTGACAACATTTATTGTCAGTGTTTATGCACTCCTAAACAATAGTTATATACCCTTAATATATTTTAGTGATTTTTAAGGTATTCATAAAAAGTTGAAGGATAATTTTAGGCTTCTTAATTAGGGTTTGAGATTAAGGAATGAATGTTATGGGTTTATGTAAGCTCTTATGATTCATTACACCTATATGTAGGTATGTACTTGATCTTAAAGAGTCTATTAGAATGACATAGAAGGATAATTACTTAAGAGAGAGAGTGTGTGTGTTATCATGAGTCCTTAAGAGAGAGAGAGTCTATGTGTTTTCGTGATTGAGATGCATATCAAAGAGGCTATTATAAGATGAAGAATGGTGTAGAAGGTTGTAATGGGATAGTAGACTCAACATGTGTATCTCTCTCTTTCACACTGGAATCAACAAGTTTATCTCTCTCTCTCTCTCTCACACACACACAACTCTTTGTGTATTATTTGTTCCTAGATAGATATTAGGATATAATTACATTGGATATAAGACTAAGGAGGTGGTTAATTAATAATAAGCCTCTATAAGGCACTATAAGTGCATTTAAAGGTCATTTAGAATCATAGTGAGGTTTCCCTCCAAAAGAGTAACTTTATATTTTCAAATGTTTATTATGTAATGTATGGATATTTGTTATTGTACAAAGCTTGTAAAAAGTTATCAAGGGTGTGTTATTAGTCTAGAAACATAATTAGATGTCTTACAGGGATTATATAAGTCATAGTCATCTTCATGGGATAAAATAAAGTAAAATGTAACAAAATACTATTTTAAAAGGCCATTTACTAACTTAAGTTAGAGAAGTTGAGGAAGAATCTCAACTATATATGCACACTCTAATATTGTAAAATTATCTAACAACATTATCATGATATATCCTAGAATTTTGGAGGCATACAAGACCCTTTATAGGAATAAAAATGCTAGATTACACCATTAGAGAGATTAATGACAATTTACAGTCTACTAAACAGGGTTTTGTAAGTGTGTTTTGGAAAATTTCTTGTAAATAAAGGATAATATTTGTTTTAAACTTGTGTATTCATATATATTATTCATAAATTAATGTTATTCATTCAATTCTAAAACGTTTTTGAACTCAAATTGAAGTTTGCCCCCTTGAAACTCATAATACCCATGTTTTCTGTGTGAGGACAGTCTTCTCAGTCTCTTATATCACGTGAAAACTCATGCACGCATTGAATATAAATCTTGGATTAGTTGAATGAGTATTATAAGAGTATTATGTAAGTATTTTATTTATTATAGAATTCTTAGATGGTATTAACAATCTATAAGAAGCTCTAAGTTTCTAAAACTTAGAAAAACCCTAAAATAGGGTTTAGTGACATTAAAAGACTCATATATTTGTTTTTAACCAGTGGAATTCAACAAAAAATTATAGGAAGGTTAATTATCATGTCTATAAACTATTTAAATCTGTAGTTTCATGAATGAGACCTTGTGAAAGAAAAAACATGGATTTTGGAAGTGTTTCATATATGTGTTGATTTGTCAAGATAGGCAAGAACAATTTTGGATGAGAATGATTGTAGATAAGTCAAAAATATTGTTTTGAGACTTAAAACACTTTTGTTATCATTTAAAAATATTGAGTAATATGTTTTGAGGTGGATAAAGAACCTAATAAGTTATTTGACCTACTAAGAGCCAATTATGCCTAGAGAGCTAAAACACATAATTGGTCCATAATTGATATTTGTAAGAAACCAATGAATGAAGATTGGTTTCTTCAAAATAGATTATATATATATATATATATATATATATATATATATATATATATATATATATATTGAAAATACTTTAAAAATATTATCTAACGAGTGAAAGAGTCAAAAACATCATTTTTAAGGCCTAATTATTCTAAAATAGTCCTGTAGTAGTCTTGAGACAGAGTTTAGGTTTTGGATTATCAAGTTTCTTTGTGGATGTTTGAACCCATACGAAGGAATCATCTAAGTCAGGTGGTAGTATCCTAAGCCTTTCATTATTAGACAAGAGGGATTGATTCAAAAACATATATTTCTAAGCTCAAAAAAATTATATCAAGACTCAAATTGTCTATCTCCAAAGTTGCAAGTTTCCCTTAAGGGAGTTAAGAAGGAAAGATCCATCAAGTGACATCACCTATAATCTAAGGGACTCAAAATACCATACATCATTTAAACATAACTATACATTCTATATTGAATCCTAGGCTTCTTATTGACTACAATAGAACCTAATTGACTCCTTTTGACCAGTATATACAATCTTGGATCTTTTATTTGATTCTCCTACATCACTTACATAGCTCGAATAAATGGATATAAGTAATTTGAAACAAAATAAAATGATATTATGTATCAATGGTCAAACATTTCATTTCATGGTAATATAAATATAAATAATATTCCATTCTCAAATGTGGATCAATGGTCAAACATTACACTTCATTGTTAAAATAATAAAAACCATAAAGACATACAAAATAATAATAAAAACCATAAAGGCATACATAATTTGGAATTTTTAGATGAAAAAGGTGGTATATAGATGGAATTTAGTCTTTAAGGAGGTGTTTAAGGGTCATGCGCAATAAGATCCAAAGAAGAAACCAAAGTAAGACACAAAAAAGATGTGGGTTGATGTAGAAGCTACAAACCATATATATGAGTATGGTGTGATGGATGAAGTGTTGCAATAGTCAAAATAAGAAGAGGATCCTTCAATTCCCACTCTTAAGAGGTCAAAATGGGTGCACATAATGCATGAAAGGTATGGCCCACATGATTTTCATCATGCATTCCTATTATTAATGACTTGTGGTGAAGACCCCAAGATGGTGAAGTAAGCTTTTGGTTGTACAAAGAACAAGTCTTGAAAGAAGGACACCAAAGAGGAAATGGAATCTCTAGATAAGAATGAGACATGTATTTTGGTAAATTTACCTTCTAGACAAAAACATGTAGGTTGTAATTGGGTTTTCAAGAATAAGAATGCGTAATGGAAGGTAGATAAGCATAAGGCTTTCCTCGTAGCAAAGGGATTATCACAAGTAGAGAGAATTGAATCTGGCGATACCTTTTCACTTATTGTGAAACTAAATTCAAATAGATTTATTTTATCTACTGTGATAAGTTTTATACATATCTGTGCAATATTAAGAAAATACCATATACGATAATAAAGCCGAATAAAGACTTTTAAAATTATTTCAAACACACAATATATATTATTGCATCCACACTCTAATTATCTTATTAATTCATTCTGACCTTTACATACAAATATATAGGATAATATGTCCTATATCTAAGGATTCCCAAATCCCTAAAATATCTCTCCTTCGAAACTTCTATAACTAAGCACACACCCATTACAATATATTATTATAACAAATAATAATATATCTTAACAACAATAATATAATCTAACCTACCATATTAACCATATGGTTAACAAACAACTATTTATTATTTACCATCTAGTAAAAATCAACTATTACTATTTACATTTTACCACTCTATAAATACCTAAATTTCACTCAATGTGAAAACTAACCCCAACACATTGTTGTTGCATTTGATCTTGAGATAGAACAAATGTATGTTAAATTACCATTTCTACATGGGGATCTTGAAGAATAAATTTACATGTCACAACTTGAAAGCTTCTAGGTAAAATGGAAAGATGACTTGGTTTACAAGACGAAGAAGTCCTTATATGGCTTGAAGCAATTACCTAGAATGTGAAATAATAAGTTCGATGGGTATTTGGTTAGACTTGGGCATGTTTACAATAATGTTGATCCTGATGTCTAATAGAAGGAAGAGGGTGATAACCTTGTCATCATAGTCCTCTATGTGGATGACATGTCACTGATAATAAATGATAAGTGTATGATCAAGTACGTAAAGTCTCAACAATCTAAAAAGTTTGACATGATAGATCTTGGTCCTATAAAATTTATCTTGGGAATGAAAAGAAAATGGGATCATGATAACAATAAGCTCTAGCAAGACTGGAGGAAGTACATTCAAACAATATTAGAAAGTTTTAGGATCAAATTTGATTTCAGTTCTTTTCTAGTTAGTTAGAAGCTATCAAATTTGAAATGTTTAAAGTCACATGAGGACTTGGAGGACATGATTCACGTTTTGTATACAAGTGTCATGGGAATCCTTATGCCTGTAATGGTTCGTACAAGACCCGATATTGTATAAGTAGTGGAAGTAGTGAGCGGATTCTTGTTTAATTCGAGCAAGGAGAATTGAGAAGCAATGAATAGGATCTTTAGGTATTTATGCATATCTTTTGATCATGTGATTTGTTATCAATACACGCAAGGTGTAAGTAAGACTTTGAATCTACAAGGATTTTTGGATTCTAATTGGGTTGGAGATCTTGATTGTTGTAGGTATACCAGTGCATATGTGTTAAACTTATTTGGTGGAGTTTTAAGTTGGATAAGAAAATGATAGGCTAGTCTTATGATATCTACCACCAAAACTTAATATATCATAGCTACTCATGTAAGTGTGGAGCCTTTTTGGATTCAAAGGTTTTTTCTATAACAAACAATGTATGCATGGGAATGAAACCAAAATAGTGGGAAATTTTTGATAGAAAGTAGATAAGTTCTATTAAATTATGTCTATTGGATTCAAAGCTAATGATTATTTTGAATAAAAATATTGTGAGGCTTCTACGAGATAAGTTTGGGAATATTTTACCAAGCTAGATCGCTACTAAAAAAACTTATATTATGAAATAAGTTTTATTCATTATGAATGAATGATGGTGACTCAGTTGTAGAACACCTAAATGACTTCAACATTGTGTTAAACCAAGTGATCCATAGTGATGCGTTCAAACCAATGGATGTCCCATCAGTTAATACGCTTGTCTTTTCTATGTCTTTCATATATGACTACTCTTGCAAGACTTGTATAACTTATCCTAAAGAAATATGAAGTTCTCAATAAATTTAAGGAGTTCATGACCTGAGACCTCTGTGAACATATGTACTATATATAGATGACAAATTACATGGATAACCCCATAATTATTGTAAATCATTGGAGAGTTGACCCCTCAAAAAAATGACATCCCAAAATTTTAGGCAAAATGATCATATGTTGCACCCTAAAAATCACCAAATTCAAAATCCCTAAAATGAAATATTCATGAATTAATGAATATTCACCACTAAAATTTACCCTAGACTCCCTCATAACTAAAATTCAAACATCTATCTATCTGATTGACTGTAGTATCCATTGCCTAGAACCATGTACTTCCAAGTGTAACATGTATATGAGTGCTTGTGCTCATGATGAAGAGTATTATGTTGACCACTTTAGGGTCACATGCAACTAGTAGTGTGATATGTCCTAAGGAATTTTGAAATTGTATAGCATGTTGTAACTTAGTCTCCTGATGTCCTATATGTTTTAAGAATGCCAACGTATAAGTCTTGGGATTGGAATCCTCATCTATAGAAACATTAAGGATGTATTGGTCCTTGATGAAATCCTAGATAATCAATGGATCATAATTTGAATGTTTATTTTAGTGAAGAGTCCATCATGTTGCCTATACTCGTGGAGGTAGAGGCTGTGTAATTTGGATAGTGCCCTATGCCTTAAATTTATTCATTTTTTATTATAATGTTGAGCATGTATTTGTATCATGTCTAGTAATCTTATGAAAATGACAAAAGGGTCTATCATATTGCTATGATAATCTGCTAATGGATATGTGGTGAACTGTGGCTAGTGTCATCAATCCTCTATCAAGTAATATATTTAATACATTATTATGGTGTGTCAGTGTAATACATACTTGAATATGGATAAATGGGTCAATATCCATAGATGTAACCATATGTATTATGTGTATAGAATGATCTATCTCTAATTACAAGTGAGTGTCTGGGCCTGTATCTATGAAATTGTGAACTAGTGGTGATGCATGTGTAGATAAAGGCATGAGTGCCTTATAATCATATTTGTACTCTCTAGGGCCTAATAATGTGAATTTAAATTCAAATAAATAATCATCAATGTTCATGGGTGATGTATTATCCTCTATAGTGGTCTTAAAATTTGTATTTGAGTTTTTAATGTATACTTCCCCTGAGTTTAAAAAATAATGGTAATTGTTCTATGTGAATAAAATCATATGTCATGGGGGATAATGGTGATATAGGAGGATCATTATCAATCATGGGTGAGGATAATTATGTTGTAGGAGGATCTAGAATGGGTGTAGGAAAAGTGGTGTTAGATTACCTAATCTCATATGTATGCATTAATTCTATAGGAATGATATGAGGTGGGAAATTTATGAGAACATGAGGTGTCCCATCTAAAGATATACTTTGGGTAGTAGGATTAGTGACTTTGAAATATTTGAATGGTTGGTTATCAGTTGGACATGTGTATAAATATCCGTCATGTAAAAACTTGATGCATTTTATGCAAGGTAGAGGGTACTACCTCCATGGCATGTATCTAAGGTCTCTCAAGTAATAAATTGTAATGCAAAGGATTAGGCATCACCTGAAATTATGTGGATATGGTTTTTGGCCCAATCGTGATATCCAATGTAATAGAACCTAATACCAGTTGAGAAATCTCATCAAAACCTTGAATGATCTTATATGTCTTCTAAATGGATGCTATATCAACCCCCATAGTCTATAGAAATGTGAGGTTGCATATTTTAAGACCTAAACCACTATCAATTAGAATTTATTTAATAATCATGGTTTTAATTTGTGCATGAATGAAGAGTAATAGATTCTAATTGAAAACTGTTTATGAGGGCAAATCCTTATTACAAAAATATATAACATCCTCGATGTCCTTTATAGTGTTCATGACATATGCAAAATAAGCTAGATTTGTACAATGAGGCAAAGATGTATGATTGAGTGTTTGAAAAAGAATATATTTGAAGATGGTTACATTTTGAAGTAATTCCAATATAGAAATATTAGTTGGTGTATTTCTCAACTGATCAACAATGTCATATGTTTTGTGCTAATCCCTAGGTCCTATTATATTATTTTGGGGACAAGGAGGGATCATGGGATTATGATGATCTTGTATAGGTTGAGGAGGCATATGATTTTATCTTGTAATAGTTGGAATTGTAGGATCTACTATTTGTTAAGGGCGAGTAGTAGAGGTGGGATGTGAGTGAATGTAGTCAACTGGTCTAGGTGGAAGAGGAAATAAAGGAGTCATCTAAGCTCTTTGTCATCGAGTAGTAACTAGAGGTAACTCAAAATTGGTCATGAAATAATGCTCTCTATAAAAGGGGGGCTCAGGATGAGGTGGACCAATAGGTGAAATAAGCTAAGTTATAACATGATGCATTAGAGGAGTGACATACATGTGCATCATTCTACAAATGGAAGGTAATAAGCATGCAAGACAAACTATAAGACTTTGTACCAAGAAGTATAAAATGGCATTCATCATGATGAAACAAATGTGAAAATTGAAAAACTAAGCAAATTATAGAAATAAGAAGGGAAAACCCTAATGTTACATTAGGGTTTTAAGCAATATATTCTATGTAAGTTGCATTCACCAAATGATTTAACTATTTTTGGAATTATGAAATGTAAAACCCTAAGTAGATAAAGAGATAAATAATAAATTAGGGAATAAATATAGCAATATCAACATGCACTGATTTATACAAAAATTAATTTATCTAAATATTCTATAAATAAAAATGAATTAAAAGGGTGTTCTTATCTGGAAAAATGACTGAGATGGACAAGTGGCAAGCTAAAAAGGAGTATAGGAATAGTGTAGGGTGCCATCAACATGAAACATGTGTCAGAGCCCTCTTCAGAAAATAGTGGTCTCTTTGTCAATAACGCACTACGCTAGTGTCCTCTTATACCATTTGATTGATCTTTGATCAAATAGAACATTGAGTTTCTATGAGGATATTCACCTTGTTCTAAGAAGCCTGTGCCTGTATGACTGAGTCTTGAATCATTATCTACTTTTTATCTTGACTAATTTTAATGTGAAACCCTAAGCCTTCATGCTGGTTAGGGATTTGAATAACACAAGTAAAAAGAGAATGGCATTAGTAGGCTAGGCTGGTCTTAACCTCAACACCACATGTGTTGAGTGTTGCCTACATACCAATACCTTGAAATGGGATCAAGCCCAATGTAGTTCTCTTAATCTAAGTGTTTGTGAAAATGCAAGTGAATGCTAGTATGAGTGCCCATTTGAATGCGTTGAGTGTGTATTGAGATTATAAATATGAGTAATTTGATCTCTGGGCTATTTTAGATGGATGTATGCAGAAGTAGAGCTAAATAGGGATCAATAACCTTGATTTGCAGAATTATTTATGGGTTTATTCATGATAATTGTCATCTTTTTTCCATTTAGGAGATAAATGAATGAGAGTGGTCTTTAGATAGTGTTTTTATGCTTGTTGAGACATGAAATGAGTCTAGGTGGACCCTAAGATGCTTCAAGGAATGAAAATATATCCATTGGAAGTAAAGGGAACAAGGGGTCAATAGCATTGCCCCTTTGCCAATAACACAATACACTATTAACCAAAAGGTCACGCTATTATCTAGGTAACTAGAACAGGTGAAAAAGGGTCCTAGATGCCTAGGTGATGGCTCAATACTACTTTTGGTACATCTAGGCATGGTCTAGACATATAAAAATAGAAAAGAATTAAAAGAGGCCCTAAGATAGGTCTAGGGCTAAGCTAAGGATAATGTGGTCTTAAATGACATTAATTGCATTAAAGTGACATTTTATAAGACTACACCTCTCTCCTCATTTTTAATTTCAAATCATTATCATATACAATATTAACTTTGAGCAACTATTATAGGTTTCAGCTGCAAATTCTTGTTTAAGCCCTCCCAAGTACACTTATTTCTTTTACTTTGATATGTATGCAAGTGCACACATCAAAGTGAGGCATTATGTGGACACCTAATTTTGTTACATGGGTAATTATTTGAAATAGAATGAGTGTGTTCATATGCATATATATCATTGGTTTAGATACGACTTTCATTAGTGTATTTTCCCTTATGTTGGGCCCTATGTTTTGTTTCCTTCCCTTATGTTATCCTTAAAACTTTAATTTCTATTCACTTTGAGTCAATGATAAAACCGTCATTCAATCTAGAATGTTTAAAAACATAAAAAATGACTATTTATTTTCCCTAAATGCTCTAGGAATCTCTAAAATATTGTTTTAAGGTTTTTTGGTCAGTTTGACTAAGATCATCTAAGTCTATCCTTGGTTTGACTAAGATCATACCAGTATGTTCTTAGTCTAATTACGATCAGACCAGTATGTTCCTAGTGTAATTAAGATCAAACCAGTATGATCATGGTCATCTTTATCAGTAGATCACTTAGCCCTTTTTCTTGGTTTATTTGGATATTTTTTCCTTATTTTTAAACCTAATTGCTTTTTTGAATGACAGTTTGTGCACCAATAAGGTATTAATTTGAATTAAATAAGTTTATAAGTACACAAGCATATTAATGCATTTAGGAGAGGTCCAAGTATAAGGAAAGCTTCTATAAGCTATTGCACTCTAATTTTTATTACTATTGTCATTCATTGAAGTCTATGCACCCTTTATACCACAAGATGAATTGAAGGATTAGTGAAAGAGTATATAAAATCTACTAGTTAATGTATGGATATCATTCATAAGGGTCTGGGATTATATTAATATGATCATGGTCATATTTGTCAGTGGATCCCTTAACCCCTTTTTTGAGTTTATTTGGATATTTGTGTCTTGGTTTTTGACCTTCTGTCTTTTTTAATGTTGGCTTGTACACCAATAAGGTCTTACTTTGAATTCTATAAGTTTATAAGTACATAAGCATGTTAATACATTTGGGAGAGATCCAAGTCTAAGGAAAGCTTCCATAAGCTATTACACTCTGATTTTTATTATTACTATCATCTATTGAAGTGTATGCACCCTTTACACCAAAATATAAATTAAAGGATTACTGAAATAACATATAGAATCTATTAGTTGTTTGTATCTCATTGATAAGGATAAGCGTTAGGATTTTCATATTGTACTTGACTACTTGCTCGAATGCATGATTGTTGATTTTGACCTTGTCAAAGAATAGGGGTCTGACTAAGGCATACACCTCATAACTACTCACAATTTTTATGGTTTTACAAGGCATCTTGGAGATGATTAGGGTTGGGAGAAATGAGAAGCAATTTTAGTTACTTCGTAGATCAATTTGACAAATTAAGAGAGGTTTTTGACAAACAAGAATAGATGAAGATGCTCAAAAAAATTAATTAAAAACTAACATCCTCTTACTAGGTTTAGACAAAGTGACAAGGATCAAACTCTGCCTAACTAGGATTAGAGCTTTACTATCCTAGAATGACCAAGATCAAATCTTTATGACCTTGACAATTTTTGCAACTTCTCAAATCAACACAAAAATTTTAAGTTATCTTTGACACCGCTTTTGAACCTATTTTTCCCTGATTTTAACTTCTGACAATGCATATACAAGTCACAACTCAAAGATTTATCTTAAAACTCTTTTTCTCAATTATCAAATATTTATTTTATTTTCAATCACTACAATTAAATTTATGTTTATTTTTATATTGTTATATTATGTTCATATTTGAATTGCACATTCATATTTATAATTTAATATAACCTGATTGAGTATATATATTTTAAATACCTTAAAATTCTCCTTCCATCCATTGTCAATAAAATTACTAAATTCCATTAAAAAAGTAATAATTAAATTAATAATATAGCATAAATATATAACTTAAAAATATACAAAAGTTGTTTGACGTGAAGATCAAAAATTCTATTGTGGTGATATGCACTCTCTTTCAATGTAAATTATGTGGAGGAAATTGTGAAGAAAATGTGAGCATCTAATTCATGTAAGAATTTATTGATCATTATATTCTCAAGAGGAAAAGTAATCATGATTATTCTGGTGTTGGGATGGCTAAGTTGAATGAATCTGTATTGAAGATGTGAGCTCATGATGTATGGACCTGCTGAGATTAACTGCCTCCTTGCCTCATTAGTCTTATGGAGTGGGATTTCTAGGGATGAGAATCAAAAGACCAGCCATGCCCTATGAATTCCTAGGTGGGATGAATGTACGCTCAAGAAAATCATTCCAAGATGAGAAGGCAATGGGTGAATTTATGGAAATCAAAGTGAGACTCATTGTTAGTGTTTCCCCCGCCTCTCATTATTGGTCTTTGCTTTCTTAATATGCCTCTTTGAAATTTTTTTCTTCTATGAAATTTTGGGTGTTGGATAACTTTTGGGTGGGTGATGTTATGATAGTATGTGCAAGTAACTTTTGGGAGGCTCCTCTAGCTAGTGGTTCCAGCAGCATTTGCAACATCCCTCATATAGGGATCTGTATCATTGGTTGGGTTTTTGGTAAAAAGTTTTAAGAAGTTTTATTTTCTCAATTGGGGAATTTGTGTGGCAAGGCATATAAGGCATTCATTTCCTTCTATCATCTTGTTGTTGCTTGGGTCAGTGGTTTATTTATTAGCAGGTTTATTTTCAGTGCTTCACTATTTCTTTAGAATGCTACTATGGGTGGTCTGGTTCTCTCCTGGTTTTGTTAGTTTCTCCACGAAGTGATTCTCTCCCTATATTAATTATTTTATCATTTCTAAAATAGCTAGGTAAAGCTCAAAGAAATCTAGTCACCCTTCCTCCAAGTTCTGCCAAAATATCCATATTTGGTAAGGGCAAATCCAATTCTGAATGAGCTACAGGTTGTTTCTCTTCTCCCTTTGTAGCTAGAAGTGCTTTTCTTAAGGAGCTTGAACCTCTATGGTGCTTCTCCCTTGTTATTAAATCCATTTTTAGCGAAAATCTCCCCAAACCAAAGTAGACTAGACCCTGATGTACCATCTACAAGAATGTTGTTGTAGTGAATAAATTTAATGAATCTTGTCTTACTGGCAACCCTAAGTCCACTCTCCAATCTATAAAATATACTATTCAAGAAGTTCTCCAATCTATTAAGGAGACTATACAAGAGGAACTTAAACCCATGTCTATTGAGGTTTCTTTTATCATAACTCAGTTGTCAACCATCTCTAGTCTAAAATTTGATCCCTATTCTACCTGAGGGAATCCTTCTTCCAATCCACCTATACATGGAAACTCTATGACAAGTTTTACCAGGACATCACTGACCTGAAAAAGCTCATTGATTCCTAGTAAGATCAAATTGAAACTTTGATAGTGCAACAAAACTATGATATTCATGTGGGATGACAATGTGAGGACTTCAATACTATAAAAATTTGATTACAATGTGGATTTATTTGGAATAAAACATGGTTTGGCTACCTCAGTGGTTCAGCTCCACAGGTACTTATATGATGTGATCAACAGGGGGTTACAGGCTAATAAGAATATCTCAAACTTCAAGCAATGCATTTCCTCCAACCCTCTAATGAAGTTGGTGAGCAAGGAGGGACCATGGTTGGCCCTTCAAGGTTGTAGTCACCTTGCAGTGGTGATTGAGAATGAGCATGGGAGGGACATTGCCCCAGTAATGCTACCTCACCATTATAGTTTTTTTTTGGTTTGTTATTAATAATAATAATAATAATAATAATAATAATAATTATTATTATTATTATTATTATTATTATTATTATTGTTGTTGTTGTTGTTGTTGTTGTTGAAGATGATGTTTTTATGGGTGTGATCAGATTTATTAGGATCCACCATATGGCTTGAACCTGTAACGATCGAGCAAGTATTCATGGTGTCTATCACTGTGCCACAGCTCTAAGGGTTGGCAATAGATTTTTGCTATGATGGATGATGAGGATGTATACCCTCTATCATCTTTGTATTAATCATGTTATTCTTGGTTAGCTCTTCTGGGTCTCTTTCAAACTTATTTTGTTGCTTAAATTAATTTTGTAGATGTATGGATTTAGTTCTCAGTAATTTTGATCATATCTTCATGCACTTTATTGGGATAGGTATGTTTTGTTAGAGACTATCTTGTGTCATTTGGTCTTCAAATGATATTATGGTGCTACCAGTTGGAAAGAACATAATTTTGTTTTTAAATATTAATATAGTTTTTTCTCGGTGTTTAAAAAAAATATAGAATCATTAATCCAACAATGAAAATAAGTAAATATATATTTAATTTGAGAATCTCACATCAAATAATAGAAAACTGTATATTGGTAAATGGATATACACTAAAACATGCAACACAAATAACTATGAACATGTAATTAATGTAAAATAGTAAATCAGATTTAATTAATTATTGAAACTTCAAAAAAATAAGTAAATACATAGGGGTTGAATCTTGATATGTCCTGTGTATATGAGCACAACAGTTTGGAGCTTCAACGTCTAGATTAAGACATCGACTCCTATTTAAGCCTTATTCTTAGGAGTGAAAAAATTAGAGAATAAAAACAAAATATAACAAAAAAAAGTAAGCGTGATATACTAGAATAGTGTATTTTCAATCCACCCAAAGGAAAACATGTACAAATTAAATGTTACAAATGTAAACAAAATGTTACAGAATTACATTGCAAGAGCCAAACACATAAATGAACAAAGATTGTTTGCACAACAAAGCCAATTTTTTTTCATAAGGTGCTGAAATAAACTACACAATTGCATGTAATTACTATAAATGAATAGAAAATAAAATTATAACGATTTACCAAGGCAAAATATCATAGTGGAGCTCTGAAAAAGCACTAGACAACATTTCATGGAGTCAAGACTTAATAAATAGGGAGACCATCCCTATTTATATATAATTCAATAAAAAGAGGAGGATCTATGGTTGTGAAATGAGCACTCAAATGCTAGGGTTCTCCTATTGCCTTCATTGCAAAATCTTTCCCCACGTATCTCTCTATTTTCCTTCTCATCCTCATCAGGTTGTAAGTGTCTTTTCAAACACTCTAGTTTGGTGTTTTTGTGTGGACTCACATTTACAAGCTACTTGATTTGAGTTTTAAATTCATGATTTCAAAATCTTAGCAGTGAAAAATCAATGGAAAAGCTTTTAATTTGCCTACCAATATTTAAATACAAAACCAGATTATTTTAAATAGCATAGCATGTCCAATTTTTAGCCTTCCACTATAGTGAGTTACTTTTAAGTTTAAAAAGCTAAAAATCATTTAAGCATTGGGACCCTCTAATTATTATAAAAGCTTATCCTTAATGTATTTGTTTGGAAATGTCTCTACTCTTCATAGATTTGTGCAATAGTAATTATGCACAAGTTAGGTGTTATACAAGCATTGGTTGCGTATGATGTTGTGTAGATTATTTGTGTAAGCAAAGTTGGTTATACAGACTTGCATGGAGATTTTATATGACAACTGCATAAAATTATCAACATGTGAGGATGATGGAAGAGTTATACAAGGTAGTTTGTGCAGTTTCATTGTACTTTGGGTGGTTGTGAAGTGGTTAAGTCGTAATATGGTGTTGCAAGGAGTTGTAAAACATATCAAGCAATGAAATGTTATTTGAAGGCATCTCAAACACTTATCTAACTGAATTTTCTAGACTGAAGAGGTGCTAGCAACATCTTGATGGTGCTTTAACACAAAATTGTTGAGGAGCGTTACACATTGATCACTTGGCTCAGTAATTGGTGAGTGCAGACTCCCCTATTATGTGGATGTTACAAAGTGAATGTTGGTTAAAGGCAAATTTATTCTTATAAATAAGTATGGACTAAGAGATTATGAAGTACACGGGATATGTGTAACAGAGGTTGTTGATTGCTAAGTCCACACAATCAAGTGTGTGCATTGTAACATATTGTGTAGGTATCTATCGAGTTCACAAAACCATGCAACTTGGTTTAAGCATTATAAGACAATGATATCTCTATTAATAATCAAGAAGATCATTGTGCCAAATATTTTACTTGAAAGGGTTTTCCTAGGTGAAATTGTGTCTCTGTGTGTATTTGTCTCTTTGTTTGTTTAAGGCTAAAATTAAACTCTTCTTTGTATTTTTTTATCGTGCATGATTTATTTTACCAACATTTGGTATTAGAGAATGATTGTAAGCTTTGTAGAAGTTGGAATAACTTACGATAAATAGTTTATTTGTAGTGAGAGTCTTGTGAGTGAATCTTGTGTGAAGAAAAGGATTGAAAGTACTAAGATAGAGATCGATAAATTCAATGGTAAGAATTTTGAGTTATGGAAACTCAAGATGGAGTATGTCTTAGTAGATATAGTTCACTGGATTTCTATAACAGACAATGTAACCATGGGAATGAAACCAAAAGAGTGGGAAATTTTTGATAGAAAGTAAAGAAGCTCTATTTAATTATGTTTGTCAAATTCAATGCTAATGATTATTTTGACTAAAAAGGTTGTGAAGCTTCTATAAGATAGGTTTGAGAATGTTGTACCAAGCCAAGTCACTAGTAAACAAACTTCTATTATGAAATAAGTTTTATTCAGTGACTCAGTTTTAGAACACCTAAATGCCTTCAAAATTATGTTAAGCTAGTTATCATCTGTGGATTTCAAAATGGATGATGAAGAAAAAATTATCACGTTGATGTGCTCTTTTCTAAATTCATGGAAAAATATAGTGATGGCAATCACTAGCACTACATCAGAGCTAAAAGTGGAAGATGTAGTCATAACTCTCTTAGTAGAGGAGATGAGAAACAAGTTAATGTAAAGTTATTATATTAACGACACCCTAATTGTGTGAGGGCACTTGTGATAAAGAGGCAAGTAGAACACTATGAATAAGTCCTCAAAGTCTAGAGGTAAATCAAAGAATTTGAATAGATCCTTGAATAAGTGCTAGAATTGTGGCAAGGCAAGGCTTTTCAAGAAGGACTATAGAGTGGAAAAGGTGGAAAAGGACAAACCACAAGATGCTACACAATTCTCAACTGAGAAGGTCTCCAGTGATGGAGATGAAGAAATATTTCTCACAATCTCAATCCTGCATGCATGTAATGATGTGTGGTTGATTGAATTTGGAGCCTCTTATCATATGACACTTGCAAGGGAGTGGTTTTGAAAGTATGAATAATATGATGGTAGCAATATTTTTCTAGGAGACAACTCAACCTACATGGTCATGGGTGGAGTAAGAGTGATGCTAAAGTTCAAAAATGGGAGTATCAAGACTCTTTTTAGGACTAGGAACACAGGTAAATATAACAAACTACATTGTATAATTTGACAATGTTTCACAAAAATGTAAAATCTCAATTATTGGAAATATTTACAAAGCTAAAGTTTATAAAAGATTTCTCGAGTTGGTTCCACTATGGGACCCAACTTTATTTGAACCCAACTAACTTACTTACATTTATTTACTTAAAACATTATTTAATTATACTAATAATATAAAAGGGGTGTATGTGATCCATACTAACACTAACAACTAACATAAATAAAGCTAATAGGACTTTGGATCAACCAACCCAAAAACTCTCTCTACCATTTTGTACATTCCTAACCTTGCGAGGAATTTGATTTTCATGAGCTAGATGAATGATATCGGTGTCTAAGTATCATTCAATAGAGATGGGTTCAAAATGGTGTGCATATCCATGGTGTTGGAAAAATCCCTTCTCATAAGTACTCTGTTCAGGGTTGATGCAACTGCAGTAAGTAGCGCATGTAACAACATTGTTGTTCATGAGACCAAAGATGAAACATGAACTTGCACATTGCTTTTGGTGAAGAAGATAATGTTGTAGCATAAGAATTTGGGCCATATTGGTTTAAAAATTATGCACATATTGTAGAAAAAGTATATGGCTAAAGGGATGGTTGGACTTTGAATTCTATGAACATTGCATCTATAGCAAGCAAAGTTAGGTGAAACTCCCTACAAATGTTGTGGGGGCAAGTGAAATATTGAAATTGATCCATAGTGATGTGTTCAGACCAATGGATGTCCCATCATTTAATAGGTTTTTCTTCTATGTGTCTTTCATATGTGACTACTCTTGCAAGACTTATATATACTTATCCTAAAGAAATATGAAGTTCTCAAGAAATTCAAGGAGTTCAAAGCTCTTGTCGAGAACCGAAAGAAGAAAAGGATCAAACCTTTACGTATGAATAACAGGGGTGAGTATTGATCCAAAGTGTTCAAAAAATTATGTAGGTGGAGTGGTATAAAAAAAAATCAATTCTATATACACCACAACATAATGGAGTTGCAGATTGGATGAATAGGATGTTGATGGACAAGGTCTAGAGAATGTTGAGTGGTGTGCATTTGAAGCAAAATTTTTGGGTTAAATCAGTGGCTACTACTTGTTGCCTCATCAACATATCACCTACCTCAATGCTATTTGACAAGACTCTACAAGAAGAATGGAGTGGGAAGAAGCCCTGCTTGTGACATCTATGCACTTTTGGTTTTGAAGCATATTCTCTTATCCCATAAGAGAAAATATCAAAACTTCACTTTAAGTCTATGAAGTGCATCTTTATTGGGTATGGTGTGGTGTTAAAGGGTACAAAATTTGGAATCTTGAGATGAAAAAGGTGGTCTATACATGGAATGTAGTCTTTAAAGAGGTGCATAAGGTTCATGCACCATAAGATCCAAATAAGAAATCCAAGGAAGAAACAAAAAAGATGTGGGTTGATGTAAAATCTAAAAACCATGTATACGAGTATGGTGTGATGGATGAAGTGTTGCACTAGTCAAAAAAAGAGGAGGATCCTTCAATTCCTACTCTTAAGAGGTCACAACGGGTGCACATAATGCATGAAAGGTATGGCCCACATGATTTTCATCATGCATTCCTATTATTAATGACTTATGGTGAAGACCCAAAGATGGTTAAGTAATCTTTTGGTTGCACAAATAACAAGTCTTGAAAGAAGGCCACGAAAGAGGAAATGGAATTTCTAGATAAGAATGAAACATGGATTTGGTAAATTTACCTTCTAGACAAAAACGTGTAGGTTGTAATTGTGTTTTCAAGAAGAAGAATGCATAATGGAAGGTAGATAAGCATAAGGCTCACCTCATAGCAAAGGGATTCTCACAAGTAGAGAGAATTGAATTTGGCGATACCTTTTCACATATTGTGAAACTAGCTACAATTAGGTTTATTTTATCCATTGTGATAAGTTTAGTACATATCTATGCAATATTAAGAAAATACCATTTACGATAATAAATCCAAACACAAACTTTTAAAATTATTTCAGGCACACAATATATATTATTTCTTCCACACTCTGATTCTCTTATTAATTCATTCTGAACTTTACATACAAATATATAGGATAATATTTCCTATATCTGGGGATTCTCAAATCCCTACAATACATCTCCTCTAAACTCCTATAACTAAGCAAAAACCTATTATGATATATTGTTATAACAAATAACAATATATCTTAACAACAAGAATATAATCTAACCTATCGTATTAAACAAACAGTTAACAAACAACTATTTACTATTTACCATCTAGTAAATATCAACTATTAATTTTTACTTTTTACCACTCTATAACTACCTAAAATCCACTCAATGTGAAAACTAACACCAACACATTGTTGTTGCATTTGATCTTGAAACAGAACAAATGTATGTTAAATTAATGTTTCTGCATGGGGATCTTGAAGAATAAATTTACATGTCATAAATTGAAAGCTTCAAGGTAAAATGGAAATATGACTTGGTTTACAGGATGAAGAAGTCCTTGTATGGCTTGAAGCAATTACCTAGAATGTGAAATCATAAGTTTGACGGTTATTTAGTTAGACTTGGGCATGTTTGCAACAATGTTGATCCTTATGTCTACTACAAGGAAGAGGGTGATAACCTTGTCATCAAAGATCTTTGTCCTACAAAATTTATCTTGGGATTGAAAATAAAATGGGATCGTGATAACAAGAAGCTCTAGATAGACTAGAGGAAGTACATTGAAACAATATTATAAAGTTTTAGGATTAAATTTGATTTCACATCTTCACTAGTTGGTTAAAAGCTATCAACTTTGCAATGTTTAAAGACACATGAGGAGTTGGAGGACATGATTTAGGTTTTGTATGTGAGTTTCATTGGAATCCTAATGCACATAATGGTTCATAAAAAACTTGATATTGTACAAGTAATGGAAGTAGTGAGTAGATTCTTGTTCAATCTGAGCAAGGAGAATTTAGAATCAGTGAAGAGGATATTCAGGTATTTATGCAGATCTTTTGATCATGTGATTTGCTATCAGTTCACACTTGGTGCAAGTAAGACTTTGAGTCTCCAAGGATTTTTGGATTCTAACTTGGTTAGAGATCTCGATTGTTGTAGGTATACCAATGCATATGCATTAGACTTATTTGGTGGATTTGTATGTTAGATAAGAAAATGATAGGCTAGTCTTGTGATATCTACCACCAAAACTTAATATATCATAGATGCTCATGTAAGTGTGGAGTCTTTACTTAATATGGGTTGTCATACATGTTTTGCAAATCAACGAAAGTAAAATTTTCAATTGAATCACCATATAAATAAATCAAAATCTCATTTCAAAGGTATTTGACATATATATATATATATATATATATATATATATATATATGTATACACACACACACACACACAATTGGATCACCATATAAATGAATCTCATTTCAAAGGTACTTTATACACACACACACACACACACACACACACACACACACACACACACACACACACACACACACACACACGTGTGTGTGTGTGTGTGTGTGTGTGTGTGTGTGTGTGTGTGTGTGTGTGTGTGTGTGTGTGTGTGTGTGTGTGTGTGTGTGTGTGTGTGTGTGTGTGTGAAGTACCTTTGAAATGAGATTCATTTATATGGTGATCTAATTGTGTATATATATAGGGGGAGAACTAGGGGAGAATGGGAGCATGCTCAAGGGGGATAAAGAGGGTGGGGAGGAGCCAAGAGGTGATAATTAGTGATGCAAGAAATATGTATGTGTGTGTGTGTGTGTGTGTGTACACACACACACACACACACACACACACACACACACACACACACACACACACATACATATTTCTTGCATGACTAATTATCACCTCTTGGCTCCTCCCCACCCTCTTTATCCCCCTTGAGCATGCTCCCATTCTCCCCTAGTTCTCTCCCCACCACCCCACCTTAGCCTCTTCCTCCTGTCTGCCTCCCTCCCACCCCCTCAATGTTTGCCCAAGCCCTTGCTCCTAACAGCCCCCTCTTTGAAGGGATGGGTACCTCCCTGACCCACCACCCCAAGGGCCCCTCCATCCCTTCTCCCCTTCCTTCCCCTTCTATTGGCTTTGTTGGGAATCTCTCTTCATCCCCCTTGAGCATGCCTCCCTACCACCCCCTTGATGTTTTCAAAGGGTGAGTACCCTTTATTTTTTATTTTTTTAGTATTGTGCATTTCAATGCTAAAAGAGCCATTGTTTTAGGCTTAGATTGTGCTTCACTTCAATCCTTAGTCATTATTAACCCAACAGTCTTGCATGATAGATTAATTAGTGTTTTATTTTATAGATAACATGTTGAGTTGTCCTCTAGGCAAACTTGTTGGGTTGTTTTATTCTTTTCTATTGTAAAATAGTTTTCAAGTGATTTGGTTTTAATTGACCGTTCAATTAATGAAGCTTGTGATTTAGTTGTCACACTAAATCCAATTCAATACTGGAAGATTAGGGAAATAGACATGGGAATCATTTTTGGGACATATGTTGGTAATACCCATAATTTATTTAGAATCCACTTAGATGCAAAAAAGATTTCATAATTTGTGCTTAGAATTTACATTCTTATGTTTGTACATTCTGTTACATTTTATAATGCTTAACTATTTAAAAATGTGTTGTAAACTAGTTTGAGTATGATAATATGTATTATCCATAGATATGTGTATGGATTTGAGCATGCATCTTGTTTTGGATTTGAAATTAATTTAGAGTTTTTGATGTTCAATTTTATGGTGTGAAATTTTTTAGTCTCTTGTTCAGCTAGAATGTGTCAAATTTGTGGCTGCTGTCAATGTTGTAAAATCCATGTTGGATATCATATTTGATGGAAACAAGTTTAAACAAGGATCAACAAAGAAAGAAGAGTAAGCTTTTTTAATTACACTTAAGAGTAGCTACAACATGAAAAATTGGTATAGAATGATAAAAAAATAAGAGGATCATAGAGCGTCCAAATAATTCATAGTTATGGGAATAGATTTTGCAGAAATATATTGAAGTTCATCCCTCTACCATTCTATGTTAAGGGTTAAGGACAATTAGGAACCCTTTTATATTTGTTCTTTTTAATATAATAAAATTATTGAAGACCCACTTGTGGGCACAAGATTCCACCCAAATTGTTTTCTATAATTGTTTTATAATAATAATAACTAGAGTGTTTTGGTGTCATTGAAGATATTTATCAATTGGTTGCAATAAAAGAAATTAACTTTTTTTTGTATTTATTAAATTCATTATCTCTTTGTAGTTGGGATTAAAATGATATTGTCTCTTGAGAAATTAAAAAAAAATAGTATTCTCTATCTTCTCTAGAGAGACAAAATAAGTAGTATCTTATATCATCTCTGGTGAGACAATTGTTTGAGATAATAACTAGAGATGCCCATTTTAAGACAATATTTGAAACAATAAAAAAAATGAATCTCAATTTAAAACGATTTATTTAAGTATTTTCTCAAAACAACACCTTTGTTATAGTGAGAGAGCAAGAAGTGCTTCCTTTTCGTTTTGGGAGATTATACATTATATTCTTGAGAAGAAGCTATTAAATTTATTATGATTTGTTAGAGGATCTTTCAAGAGAATTCCTTCAAAGTAAGAGTTCACTTCTTATTTAATGCAATTAGATCTTCTAAGTGATTATTATCTCAAAAGGAGAGATTGTGGATCCTATTAGTGTGGTGTTTAGCAATTGTCGAGCAAGGGGAAAAAAAACTCTTAACTCCATTTGCCAAACAATTTTACTTGGATTTTTGTTTCCACAAGGTTTCTTACCTAACATAGATTTATTATAGAGATTGAAGAAGGGGATTTTCCTGAGTCAAGAGGGTGTTAATGAGACTTGATAATTGTACTTGTTCATTAAGTAGAGAGAGTTTTTTCTTTTTGGATATGTAGAGAAAGGTCTTCTTTGAGCTTTACCTTGATAGTAAAGATATTCTTGAAATGGTTGTGATTCTAATCTTTTATAAAACGTATTTGAAACGTTTAAATTTTTTGATGGTGTTTTTCTAAGACTCAGATCATCCGTAAGAGCATTGCAAGGCACATTTAAACCCAACGAAATCCAAATGACCTTAATATGTTCCATCAAAATTAATCGTAAAACGTTATTCTTTAGTATCCCACCATTTAACCAAAGCTTTATCAAATTTCATGGGAGGGAGCTTTAATTAAGGGCCAAATTTTTAGAAGATACCGATCTTTTGTTGATGTCATTTTTTAGAGTATGGTTATTTTTTTTGGAAACCCATTATGACAAGCATACCTCCAGGTCTAAATAAATCTTATCTTTCTTATGGGTGGGCAGAATCATTGATTACTCTTTCATTAAACCATAAACAAAGGTGCCACGTTACCATCATTGGATCAGTTGCCCATCTTTGAATTCTCGCTTTACGCACACTATTATTTTCAAGAAGCCACTCCCCTGCAACAAATTATTCGTGCTTCGACATATGATCAGATAATATAAAGAATTTATTATTGTCACTGCAGTGGTTTTCCAAACCGTAATTTTGATTTTCTCGACTTCTCAGCGGGTCAGGTGTAGTTATGTACAACGTGAGGTTGCTGAAAGTGTGGGCTATGAGGGGTCAAGGGTCGCATTTGTAAGTTTTAATGGACCCAACAGACAGGATGTAAAACATTTTGTGGCCTGGCGTCCACATCACGTCAGCGACACTTCATTTTCTTTTATCGAGCCACAGGAATCATCCACCTGTCGGATAATTTTCAAGATGAGTTTGAATAGGATTTGAGGAACGACTGGAATCATCCACTTATCAGATAAGTTTTAATGGACTGTATCTACTTTCATCCACACAAACCTAAGGAAAATGAAGTGTCGGATAATTTACATTAATTTTAAAATACAAACATCAATTAATGAACATTTATTAAGTTTTAATACGGACGGGATGTAAAACATTTTGTGGCTTGCCGTCCACATCATGTCAGCGACTTCTTCAATGGGAAGGAGAAACCGTCACATCATCCATCTGTCTTTGCTTTCCTCATGTTTATCACATGTTTATATAAGACAAGATGTGTTTACTTAACTGTTAAACTCTTTTTATTAATTCCATAACACCTCTTTGGTTGTGGAAAATCGTGGGCGTTCCCCTATAAATAGGAGTGCAGAGCATGATATTTCCAACCAGCCTCAGTAGTTGCATCTCCTTTTATCCAGAGTTAGTCTGTCATGGCTTTCCACAGGCACTTCAATTTTCACACAATGATTTCCTCTGCTTTTCTTTTACTGTTGTTGATTGCCTTTTCATTCCCCTCCCATGCTGAAATTCCTCCAGAGGTGGCTAAAAAGATTGAGAGAATCAATAGCAAGGGAGAGTATTATGGTCTGGTAGTTTCTGGCAAAGCAGAACTCACTGCAGTTTTAGATGAGGTTTATGGAATATTCCGACCGGACAGGTCTTTCGTAGATGTATCTGGTAGTTTTTACTTAACCAAATGTTTTTTTATTTGTCATTGAATAATCATAGATTTGGCTTTTCATGAGTATCATAACATAATTTGTTTATTTAAGAAGTTAACCGATCGTGTTACAGCTCGGAGGTTCCATGTGGGAATGATTGAAGGTTGCAAGAGTATTGTGGTGATGAGCGGAAGTGGAATGGTACACATATTATTTTAACATAACTGAGTAAAAACAATATCCAGCAATACTAATGGTGTGCATGTAACGGCACAGGTGAATGCAGCACAGACGACACAGCTGCTGTTAAGCCTGTTTCGTGTGAAAGGGGTAGTTTTCTATGGAAGAGGGGGCAGCGCAAATCCTAACAAACTCAATATTGGCGACATATCTGTTCCTCGTCAAATCGCACACGTCGGTCGTTGGTATTGGGAGGTAATTACCTTCAATCTTTCAAAGAAACCGTCCATAAGATAATTGTAAAGATTTTTGAATAAAACTATATGAGATTTAAAAATTTTAACACAATTTTATTCAGAAATTTTTACAATTACTCTAAATCTTTTTTTATCCCTCTATTGTTATAAATAGAGCCGAAGTTTCTTTGTTTTATATATTAATAACTAATTTAACACAATAATTTTCAGAAATTTGGAGGCGACGAGGGGAGGTTCGATCGAGACATTGCCAACCTCACATTTTCGAATTTCAATGTCGGAGAAAAGAAAGTTGCTAATAAACTTCAGACGGTGTATTTGCAACGGGAAGAGATTTACTCAGTGAATGGAGAGCCCGAGAATGGAACACCTAAATTTTTTTACAATGTTGATGAATATCTGTATCGCACTGCCGAGAGCTTGAAGGTATTATCCTTCACAAAATTGCCAAATGTAGTGCTTAATTAATTCATTTATATTACTGTACTTTTTATTGATTATATGATAAAAATAATTTACAGGATGTAGATTTAGCACAATGCCGACGGGAAAGGATATATCCAGGTTGTCTGAAGGAGAAGCCAAAGATAAAGGCAGTTGAAAAGGCAAGCAGCTCCAACATCTACGTGAATAACAAGGCCTACAGGGATTTTCAGCATTCCCAGCTGGATATCACCTCCATCGACATTGACAGTGCAGCAATTGCAATGGTATTTAGAAATAATAATTTATGTCAATTTACTTATTATTATTGTTAAATGTATTTGATCGGTGATTGTAAGTGTGCATCTGAATGTGAATGGGAATGGGAATGTGCAGGTGTCGGAGAGCGAGAACAAGCCATTCATAACAATGATATCGACAACTAATCATGCAGGAGGGTCTTCACCACAAAACGATATGATGGTGATCGGATATTTATGGCCTCGTCACGCTCGTACAACAATCCAAAAATTTTTCTACCGTTTGTCTCTGCCGCGTTCCAACCTCCGTACTGTTACTGGTACTCAAATGTAGTAAAGGGAATAATAAGATGGATATATACTAAGTAACAATGGCCGCTCCACCTCTCTGTTTCTGAGCTATCCTTCAAAACTCCTTTACTAGTATAAATAATGGTCATTCTTCATCTTTGACAAAGATGATTAGATGGAGTAGTATAATATTTTATATATAAATGTTTAGTAATATAAATAATTATGCCCGTTGGACTTTCCTTGGGTTTGACCTACTCTATTAATATAAAGTGCTTTCTTTCGTATAAAGAGGGGTTTGACATAAAGATGAGATATTATAATCATTTTATTAGCATATGAAAATCAATATTTTCCTTCTCCTTTCCTTAGAAACCCTAAGTGTAATTATGAGAGCTAGAAACCTACAAAAAAAAGATAAAGTGTAATGGGATGAGTTGACCTCAATCACCTTTATTATCATTTATTGTTGTCTATGAATCTATATACTATGAGGAGGGAATCAAGCCACACGTAGTTCTCCCACCTATTATGATTGTGCAATTTTGTTTCTTCATTATATGGATGCAACAAATAATTTAGTTTTGATTAGTGGTAATTTTTAATTAACTTGATTTCTAACACTTCAGACTTGGTTTATGACTACTCCTAGTGATTGATATTGAATTTAGAAAGAATAGGTTAGATTTAATCAATATGAAATGGTGTTATACATACATACATTATGTATATCTATATGTGTGTGTGTGTTTGTGTGTGTGTGTCTCATTTCAAAGGTAATATATATATATATATATATATATATATATATATATATATATATATATATATATATATATATATATATATATATATATATATATATATATATATATATCTTTGAAATGAGATTTTGATTTATTTATATGGTGATTCAATTGAAAATTTTACTTTCGTTGATTTGCAAAACATGTAGGACAACCCATATTAAGTAAAGACTCCACACTTACATGAGTAGCTATGATATATTAAGTTTTGGTAGTAGATATCACAAGTCTAGCTTATCATTTTCTTATCTAACGTACAAATCCACCAAATAAGTTTAATACATATGCATTGGTATACCTACAACAATCGAGATCTCTAACCAAGTTAGAATCCAATAATCCTTGAGTCTTACTTGCACCAAGTGTGAATTGATAACAAATCACATGATCAACAGACCTGCATAAATACCTAAATATCATCTTCACTGCTTCTAAATTCTCCTTGCCCAGATTGAACAAGAATCTACTCACTACTTACATTACTTGTACAATATCAAGTCTTGTATGAAGCATTACGTGCATTAGGATTCTGATGACACTCGCATACAAAACCTAAATCATGTCCTCCAACTCCTCATGTGTCTTTAAACATTGAAAAGTTGATTGCTTCTAACTAACTAATGAAGATGTGAGATCAAATTTAATCCTAAAACTTTATAATATTGTTTCAATGTACTTCCTCTAGTCTATCCAAAGCTTCTTGTTATCACGATCCCATTTTATTTTCAATCCCAAGATAAATTTTATAGGACAAAGATCTATCATGCAGAACTTTGTATCCCCTCTTGGCTCCTCCCCACCCTCTTTATCCCCCTTGAGCATGCTCCCATTCTCCCCTAGTTCTCCCCCCTTAGCCTCTTCCTCCTGTCTGCCTCCCTCCCACTCCCTCAATGTTTTCCCAAGCCCTTGCTCATAACAGCCCCCTCTTTGCAGGGATGGGTACCTCCTTGACCCACCACCCCAAGGGCCCCTCTATCCCTTCTCCCCTCCCTTCCCCTTCTATTGGCCTTGTTTGGAATCTCTCTTCTGACCCCCTCTCTCCTTCTCAAGATCCACCCTGGATGAAGGGTAAGTGGTTTGCCCCAAATCCAAGAGAGGAAAGAAAAAAGTCAATCTTGGGGTCACCCCTAAGTCGGTGGGCAAATCTCATCGTATCTTAACTCAAAGTTTGGAAACTATAAAATAGATTGCTAATGGCTCTCAGCAAACTCTTAAAGTCCTTCAAGATTCTAAATGAAAGTGCTTTCTTAGAATATCAAGGATCTAAGTAACCCTAATAAATATATGAATCTTTGTAATATAGTAAAAAGGGTGAACCCCTCTATTTTGCTCCTACAAAAAACTAAAATGACTGATTTTGCTCTTAAAATTAGCACAACTAGAATATGCAAAAATGCCTAGGCTCTCGTCTTAAAGTCCATAGGTTCCTTGAGAAGATTAGCCATTTTTTGGAACCCTGACACACTAGAAGGAAACCTAATTTGGAAATCCTCCAACCAAATTTATATTTTATTCACTAACATTGCTAGCAAGGACAAATGGATCCTCACTAATATTTATGCTCCTAATGCTAAATCTACCAAAAATCTCTTATGGAAAGCCCTTGTGGACTTTTGTCGAGGCTACCTTGATTGGAATTAGATTGTGGCAGGAGAATTCAACACTCCTCTCTCCCCAAGTGATAAAAAAAGAGGTGTTTCTGACCTCACTAACAACATGCTTGAATTCAATGACTTCATCTCTAATGCAGGTTTAGTTGATGTGAACTTAAATGGAATCCCCTATACTTGGTCTAACAGAAGGCTGGAAGAAAAATTGATATAGGTCCACCTTGATAGATTTATGATCTCCCTAAATTTGGATATCCTTTATTCTAGTAGACTCTCTTCTCTACCCAGAATTGGGTCCGACCATAATCCTATGATCTTCGAAGCTGATAAAATCTCTAAATCCAAATGTTGCCCATTCAGATTTGAGAGTATGCGGACTCACCATCCTAGGTTCACAAATTCTTTGAAAGATTGGTGGAAGGAACCCTTTTCAGGATCGACCATGTTTATTCTCACTAAAAAGCTTAACTTTCTAAAAACTAAGCTGAAAATCTGGAATAAGGAAGTCTTTAGAGACATTTTTCTTCAAAAAAAGTCCATTGAGGCAGA
Source organism: Torreya grandis (assembly GCA_037957365.1). NCBI lineage: Eukaryota > Viridiplantae > Streptophyta > Pinopsida > Cupressales > Taxaceae > Torreya > Torreya grandis. Next base: position 6,305,193 of record JARHVA010000099.1, on the reverse strand, counting down.
ACTCTTCACCTTTGAAGAATTTAGTGCTTCAGAGTACTAGAGTGAATAGATGGCTGAGAAGGAAAAAAAAACTTCTATGTAATTTTCACAATTTGAAAGCAAAAGAAGAAGCATATTGAAAATATAAATCCATATGTTTGTGGCTGAAAGAAGGGAATAGGAACACAAGATTTTTCCACTATTTAGCTTCTAGGCACATGAGTTCTAACAAAATCCCTCATCTATAAATGGAAGATGGAACCACTAGTAAGGACGAAGAGGTTATATCTTGACATATCAATTTTTTCAAGAAGCTTCTCTCAAAATATGGTGAGCTTGACAATTCTCTAGTCTTCGTAGCTTTATCAAACTTTGATAAGGTATTCACAGTGACAGATAATGCATCCCTCATCCAAATCCCCTCTAACGAGGAGATCAAAAGCATGGTCTTCCTTATGGATAGATTGAAGGCCTCGGGCCCAGATGGCTTCCCTCCCTTTTTTTTTCAAAATTTTTGGGACATTATCCACCTAGAAGTTGAAGAAGCGATTAAATAATTATTTCAATCCAAATCTATCCTAAAAGAAATCAACAATACCTTCCTAGTCCTAATTCCTAAAAAACAAGGGGCAGACAACATCAAAGACTTTAGGCCCATTAGTATTTGTAACAACATATATAAGATTTGCCATTCTATTATGGTCAAGCATATTAAACCCCTCCTGGATTCTATAATCGAGGAACAATAGGGGGCTTTTGTAGCTAGAAGGCAAATTTTTTATTGCATTATCATAACTCATGAAGCAATCCATTCCATCACCAAATCTTCCAGGCAAGTTATACTACTCAAAATGGACATGTCTAAAGCTTATGGTCGGGTTTCTGACGGTTTCTACTTCAGATTCTAGAAAAGATAGGATTTAATCATGACACTCAAAAAATCATTTGGAATTGCATTGCTACCCCTAAGTTCTCCATAATTATAAATAAAAAACATTTGGTTAAGTAAAAACTACCAGAGACATCTACAAAAGACCTATCTGGTTAGAATATTCCATAAACCTCATCTAAAATTGTAGTCAGTTCTGCTTTTCCAGAAACTACCAGACCATAATACTCTCCCTTGTGTTAAGCATGAAATATACTGAGAGAGGGGGGGTGAATCAGTATATTATATATCTTTTACTTAATTTGATTTCTTTTTTTTAACCACTTAATCACACATTTAAGATATGCAATAAAACTGAAACAATAACATGCACCACACAATAGAGAGAAACACACCAGATTTTTACGTGGTAATTCAAAGTGAAAAAAATCACAAAGAATAATCTCAAGTATATGAATGAGCACCAACTCAAATTACAAAGTTTGCAAGCACCAACTTGTAGGATCATCAACCCCTTTGCCGAGCACGAACACAACTATTTGTGAGCACCATCCCACAGGAGCACCAACCCCTTGCAAATATTTGTGAGCACCAACTCACAGAAGCACTAACCCCTCTTGTGTATAAAACACAATTATCTCTCAATGTTGCTTACTCAACAAATGATAGAACTCTACAATATCTCTTGCTTTTCTCTCTTCTTTTTTTATATAAAATATTTACAAAACCATGCACTCTCTTACATATTACAAATGGCTTCTCAAGCCTTTATTTATAGCTTTTCAAATGACCTTTGACATTCACCCTTTGTGACCCTTCAATCCTCATGGAAAATGATGCCAAAATTGCATGACCCTTCGTATACTTGCATTTAAAAAGTCACATGGTGACCTTTCATAAACAAATGCATCTTTCGCTCTTTTGTCTTTGTCTTGGTGATTTTTTCGTATTCGTCAAAGTGTGCTTTCATGGGAAAATGCACCATACCCTCGTTTGTCTTCACATGGTGACTCTTAGGATTCCGCAAGATGACTTTTCATGAGAAAATGCATCTCATTCCTCTTTTGTCTTTACCTGTGACTCTTTGACTTCTCCATGGGCCCTCTTTTAACTTATATGCAATGAAAAATATATTCGTTAATATTAAATAAATACTAACACACATTAGCCAAGATATGAATATTAAAAACACCATTAAATGCTATGAGGCCTTTATCACCAATAATACTAGACCGTTGGCATCAATGACAATATTTCCAACACCTTGCTATTGATTCTCTTAATCTTTTTAGCCACCTCCGGAAGAATTTCAGCATGAGAGGGGAATGAAAAGACAATCAACAACAGCAAAAGAAAAGCAGAGGAAATCAGTGTGTGAAAATTGAAGTCCCTGTGGAAAGCCATGACAGAGTAACTCTGGATAAAAGGAGATGCAACTACTGAGGCTGGTTGGAAATATCATGCTCTGCACTCCTATTTATAGGGGAACGCCCACAATTTTCCACAACCAAAGAGGTGTTACGGAATTAATAAAAATAGTTTAACAGTTAAGTAAACACATCTTGTCTTATATAAACATGTGATAAACATGAGGAAAGCAAAGACAGATGGATGATGTGACGGATTCTCCTTCCCATTGAAGAAGTCGCTGACATGATGTGGACGGCAGGCCACAAAATGTTTTACATCTGACCCGCTGAGAAGTCGAGAAAATCAAAATTACGGTTTGGAAAACCACTGCAGTGACAATAATAAATTCTTTCTATTATCTGATCATATGTCGAAGCACGAATAATATGTTGCAGAGGAGTAGCTTCTTGAAAATAATATACTGTGTAAAGCGAGAATTCAAAGATGGGGAAGTGATCCAATGATGGTAACGTGGCACCTTTGTTTATGGTTTAATAAAAGAATAATCAATGATTCTGCCCACCCATAAGAAAGATAATATTTATTTAGACCCTGGAGGTATGCTTGTCATAATAGATTTCCCAAAAAAATAACCAGACTCTAAAAAATGACATCAACAATAGATCGGTATCTTCTAAAAATTTGGCCCTTAATTAAAGCTCCCTCCCACTTATGGATTAAGAGTACAAGAAATAGGATAAATCTTTGGTTAAATGGTGGGATTCTAAAGAATGACGTTTTACGATTAATTTTGATGGAACATATTAAGGTTATTTGAGTTTTGCTGGGCTCAAATATGCCTTGCAATCCTCTCATGGAAGATTTGATCCTTAGAAAAACGGCATCAAAAAACTTAAATGTTTTAAAACTAAATCGCTTGAAACCTATTTTATAATAGAAAAGAATAAAATAGCCTCACAAATTTGACTAGAGGACAGCTCATCATGTTATCTATTAAATAAAACACCAATTAATCTATCATCCAAGACTGTTGGACTAATAATGACTATGGATTGAAGTGAAGCACAATAAGCCTAAAACCATGGCTCTTTTATCATTGAAATGCATAATACACAAAAATAAAAATAAAAAATAAAGGGTACATGTCTTTTGAAAAGGGGGTGTGCTCTTTATAAAGGGTATGCGGCCTATACGTTACAAAGGGCACGTGTACTTTGTAGTGAAAAGGTTGTGTGCCCTATGTAATACAAAGAGTGCATGCCCTTTATTGTGCAAAGGGTGCACACCCTTTTTAGTGCATATGATAGTTTATTTAATATTTTTATATTGTAATGTTTATGATATGTATAGTCTTTATATTGTAATGTTTATAATGTCTATAGTAAAATAAGCATTTCAGCATAAGTCTTACACTTTAAATTTATTTTACCAAATATAAGAAATTAGTGCAACTCTAGGTATTTTGCAATTTATTTTAGAGTTGTAGGAGTTACTATTTAGAACACTGTTTTTCAAAATCCAAGTTGATCAGTACTAGCTTTAAAATTTTCAATATTGAGCATAAGGATTTTTGGGTGTAACTTTTACATCAAGCATATGTTTTTGGAAAACTAATGACCGTTATGTAGTTTATGGGCCTTTGGAGTTTATTTATGATGTTTGTAAGAGTTATACGAGTGCTAAAAATTATTTTAACAAACCTCATATTTCTCTGAAATTGCTAACGCTGAGAATATATTGACACAAGGATTCATCACACACTAAAACATTTAGACCATTTAAATTCACCCTGTAACATGTTAAAGAAGGAATATTATCCTCTTTGTCACTTTGAGGTTGAATACAAAAATTTCCACTAATTTTGTTACCACAAGAAGCATTTAGTGGAAGACTACACCAATAAGTTCCATGACTACACCACATGCTTGTGTCAGATCTTGACTGAACAACATAATGTGTTGAAGTACATCAATGTACTTTCACCATTTATCTCTAAAAAGATAGAGTTTTTGACTTTTGAAACTCTGGGGAAATCTTATTTAAATGTTGGTAAGATTGAAACCAAGGAAAACATGAAATATACCTCACCTCTTCATCTGATGCCATGTGCAATAACCAACCCATGCACAACTCCTCATCTCATCCTCCTACACAAAAACATAACATTTATTTCAAGGAAAATAAGGATAAGAAGGATACATAATCTTGAAGGCTATTAAACCTTCTAATTTTAAAAAAGAAAGCCAAAAAAAATGGTGATAATTAGTGCCATCAACATCACTCACACACCCATGATGACTGAGACCATTCTGTGAAATAATCCTTGCTTGTGTACTCTAATCCAATCTCTCACATAAGGATGACATTGATCTATATGCCACTTGTTTAAGAATGGGAGCTTCATTTCCAAAAACACCTATAAGGAGTGATAAAACCTATTGCACACTAACTTTTGGGTGAAGGTTTAGCCTCTCAATGTAAGCATTGACATTGGAAGTAAAAAAGGTATCTTTTTGGAAGGCACATCCCAACTCCTAGACGTTTCTAATACTATGAATTTGAAGTCATACTCCTTGGGTGGGCTTTAGCAGGCAAAGAATATACGCGTCCAATGATAATTCACCTTATAGTATAATGTCAAACCTATGGAGGATATCATCACCTATAACATTACATCTTTAGAAGTTTGTGACATCTTGCTAGGGACATCATATTTATATGACTGAGATGCTACATATCAATCCAAACATAGCATTGGACTATACACATAAAATATTACATCTTCAATCTCTTAAAATTAGCTCCAATAACCAAAGTTAACCTTGGTCTCTACAAGACATTGTCATAATCTTGTTTCATATAATTAGGAGTTTGTTATGCTCATGGTCTATCATGAGGCACCTACATGGGAAATAAAATGGGAACTAGTAGTGCACACAATGCAAATAATGTTG
>JARHVA010000099.1:6195000-6295000 GCA_037957365.1 Torreya grandis | reverse complement strand
TTTTTAATTTACGATGTGCATAATCAGTTATCTTGAGAAAGATGTAAAATTCTCACATATTTTATCTTTCCACACATCACCACAATCGTTGAACCAAACAAATATCATTTTCTCCCTTATGATCTTATGTGGTAGTTATGGGGAACCATAAAGGATTTTGAAATTTCATATTCATTTTTCAGGGGAGAATGAGGGTTGTCATCTATTTCTATGTCTCTCTATAATCCTAGGGTTAATTTCATGGAATTGGGGGGCCAAAAGGGGGTCTTAAGTGGATATGTTTTTCTTGAAAAATAAGAAACATCAACTTGTATAAACTATTTGAGACACCTAAACTCAAAATTTGATTATGTTATAGGATCATGAATTGTAGCATTTCAAGTCTAGTTTTTAAACTTTTTTTTTTTTTTTTTGAAATAGTCAAGTATAAGTATGTCAAACATAAAATTTTTGAAGATGTATTACTATTTTATAAATATCAAAGTAAATAGCTTTCAGTGTGGCCCATCATTTTTTGAGCATCGTTTAGTTTTTTTACAACCTTTTGTTAGAAAATTAGATAAGATCATCTAATTTGTAACTTTTTTTAAAAAATAATTAATGATTTTTTTTTAACTATTTAAAAAGCCGATAGACCTTGAAATATGATCAATATTGTATAGCCGAATGTGTGCTCCACCATAACTACTTAAAAAACTATCAATTTTTTTTTTTTTGAATGTGTATAGAATTAGGTCTAGTTTGCAACCATATTTTTTTTTTTCAATTTTAATAAACTAATCAAAAGATACATACATAAATATAAACATGCATAATTATGACATATAGGTCTATAAAAAGACATATTTAAAAATAAATATAGATAACAACCTTAACACAATAAAAATATAAAAAATATATTTATTTAGAAAGAATAAAGTGTAGTAGATGTTGTAGTAATATTTTCAAGAAATTTTTTGACAAAATTCGTAGCATTTAGCATGACTGAAGTTATATATATATATATATATATATATATATATATATATATATATATATATATAAGTCAAAAAAATGCATTCAATTATGTGTTTGTAGGTCCATTCCTCACGCTTGGGAATCCAAGCCATTCCCAAGCCCTCAGGCATGTGTTTCAAATGTAAAACATAAGAACTACAAAATGATTTTAATTCAATCTTAAATGATCTTAATTCAACTTTTGACACTATTTTAGATCACATGTACCTTTTTGTAACAACCCTGTTAGGGTCAACTAGAAATACGTAATTTTTTTAAATTTAAACACATATACCAAAAATAGATTACACCAGGAGAATCTATGGAGACCATATGAAATTATCAAAGCATGATAATAACAAACAAACCTAATACATCACATATCACTGATCTTTAACATCATGAGAGCACATCATAATACAAATATAGAAATTAACTATATTAACTCAACCATAGCTGATACATGTCTACAGTCATCATTATCAATATATAATAGTGTAAGTAATTACAACTCTAAAGACCATATTCAATAATAAGTACAACATAATACAATGTACATATAAAATACATGGCTCTCTTGGAGCATAGGTCTCAAACTCAAATATTTATAGAAATCTCAAGTGTCATCTCGATAACAAATACTATTGTGGGGAGATAGAGAATCATCTAAGAAATAGCCCTCCCTTCATGGATGAGTAGATAGTGACAATGTGAAAATCTGGAGAGACAAATAAGTACCTGTGTATCATATGATTTCTAAAATAAACATGTAGTACATCTCATAGAAAACCATTCTATTACAAGATATTTCACAAATATGTAAATCATACTCATGAAATGATAACATCTCGCTAAACATATTTTAGCTTAATTTTTTACAAATAATAAATAATAATGATCTATAGATCAATTAAAGTCATACACACCACTTGATCAAACTATCTTCATCTGTCATTGTGATATAATTAAATCAATAAAGTCCATCTCACTCCTTACTTTGTATCAACAGTATAAATTGGTCAAATACAATTCAACCATAAGATTCATTTAATTTACATCCTACTAGCTAATACATCAATAACATGCTAAATATAAGATCAACCAAAGCATACATTTATTTCATCAATCATATGAATGAATCTTACATTATTTTTCATCCCATATTAGAAATAATGACTATAATTTATACCACCTAGATAAAATATATATTTTACTATAGATTTCAACTACCATATTTAGTGTCTAATCATATTACACCCTATGATAATAGATATTACCATAATCTAATATTGTAAGACATAACTAATAATTTTTTATTGTCAATAATATAAATTAATATTAAATACATAAAAACATAAGCTTTTATTCAATTAACTAGATATAATGGAGCAAGTCACAATTCCTATGAAACATAATAATATACTATCATAGCATTCAATAAACTCTTAAACTTATATGCATGCATACATAAAGTCCTACTAACTGTTACAAAACATACTATTCATAGTAATAACTAACACTCATACATTTAATTAGTCACATGTAGATGTAAGTCTAGATATAACAATTACAATATGTACCATCTGAGTATAACATATATTTATACTATAGTACTCTCTGATATCTTATATTATCATAGTTCACAATTATATAAAAATACATAAGCACACTTATGATTTTAAAAATTAACAAATCTACATAAATAAAAATAAGCAAGTAAGCATGTGATTATACTATATGGGTATACCCTAAGTTTAAACTGCATACTAGTATTTCAAAACAACATAACTTATAAGCATGCATCATGATGCACCATTATATACTAGATATAACCAAGCATTTATACATATTAACACTCCTATAATATATATTACACACAAGTATTTAATACTAAATACATATAATTAATAGCCAATCAATTATTTACAGCAAAATAGAGTACTCATAAACTTATTATAATATTTATTTAAACATCTTATTTTATTTTTTAAAAGTTTATTTTAAAATATGGTTATAGTTTTGGTCCCTTAAACACCTGATGATTAGATAAAATTATACTTATAGCTACAAGCTTAGGCTTATGACTTAACATAGTCATTTTTATTGTGTACTTATATTACATACTTAAATTCATACATAGATATAACAAAATAAGACTCATAAGATAGTCCAAACTAGCATTTATTATACTTTTTGTGGGTTTGAATGCATGCATCAGTTAAATTAATTGCATGTAAATTTTTTTAACATAGTTCATAATCCACTCATGAAATTATAATCATAAGAATACACCCCTATGAATATATATATATTTATCTATATTTATTATTAATCATACCGTAACTTGGCTTAATGACACATTCACATTCCATGTTTTGTTTCACAAATTATAGGCATCTTACTAAAAATTAGCAGACAAAAATTTAGCAGTAAAAAATGTAGCAGTAAAAACACAGTATGACAAAAATGTCACAAGGATAAAACATAGCAAGAAAAAGTGTAGAGATATTGGTAATGTCACAAAAATGTTGTGAAATTTTAACAAAAGGTCCAAACTCATGAAATCATATTTTCCTCTGTTATTTTGCTTGTAAATTTAGTGCATTATTTTTTCACCATGAAATGTTAACTACTATCACTAAAATGAACTAGAAAACAAATAAATAATGTAATAATCACTAAAATATCCCAATCATGCTCTTCACGACAATTTTGTGACATTACCAATATTTCTACATTTTTTCTTGCTATGTTTTTTTCTTGTGATATTTTTGTCATACTATATTTAAATATAGCTACATTTTTTACCTCTACATTTTTGTCCACTATGTTATCACATGTAGTGAAATTATATGATAAGTAACTCTTCATATTAAAATAATGACATTATTGGGTTCTTTAATTATCCCACACCTCATTAAACCCTTGAAGGATAAAATAACCACAGATAACACTTATAGTTAATGGTATTCCCAAAGAGGTTTTCATGAGATTATTCAACTATTTAATATCAAAAATGTTGACTATATTTTATAATCTAGCTAGCACGCCTAATCAAATCTGAGGCTTTTATATACATCCATAAATATGTAAGTTGAAAGCTTCTTGATATAGGCTAGTATACACCAATAATACACAACTATTAAATCTTATATACGGAACTGGGTATTGTTATAGTTCATATGTAAATCGACCGTAATGTAAATAGCCATATACATTTTTTTAATTTTTAAAAAAACTTTTACTTGTTTTAAATTTACACTAAATACTATACATAAAAAGCCATTTAAATAATCATCAATCCTCTTATCAGATTTGATAGTCTCTTTTCAATGAAGAAGGAATACATCCCACTTATTATAAGATATTGACAATTTCCACTTTTTATTTAAATTACTAACATCTGTTATAAAACATAATGACACCATCTAAGAAATAGCAAAACTAGATAATTCCCACTCTTTATAAAATATAATTTTTATTTATAACGCTCATATGGGTCTCTTTGTACGACATGTTCTCTATTGATGGCCTACTTCCTATGAATTTACTATTAAATGTTTTACCAATTCCATTTGATCTACTCTATATAACGATGCTACGATAAAATACATACCTATATACATACAATAATGCTTATAACATGATATCCAAAAAATCTCATTATTTACTCTAACATTATATCATTCCATCAGTGGGTCGATTTGGTATATACAATTAACTATAATCATTCCATCAATAAATCAATATTTATAGTGACTTAATTAAACACACAGGGTGGAAAAAAATATTAGTGACACCTATTTTATTATTCTATTTAGAATATTCTCCCAATGGCATATATCAATGCCTTATGAATCTTCATAGGTTGAAAATGGTGATGCCACTATGTGATATAATGGCTGAATGCAACGACTCAATTTAAATGGTTTGGGAATTAATACATTAGTAATTCATTCCTACAACATGATGCCATCATTCCTACACTGTATTAATATTCAATGATCCACTTATAAATAATATTCCATCTATCATTATTTTTAATGACTTAGCCCAATATAGTGACTTTTCCATATTATTTAATAAAAACCAGCGACTCATAATTTAATATATACTGGAAAAATACATATATTGAGTCCCTTCTCACTTGTACAGCTTGAAAATAAAAATATATAGAGACCCATGCATCAATTTAAAAGATTAAGGCAACTTATCTGAATAAAATATTCACTCTCCAAAAATTCATGGTGACCTAATAATACTACACAGGCTGAAATATGAGTTTTAAAGAACCATAGTTTTATAATCGGAAAAAGCTAGAAATTGGTAAAGTGACTTATATATATATATATATATATATATATATTTTGCCTCAATAGAGTAGGAAGGGACTGGTAACAATGCTTTAAAACATATATAAACAACAAGCTTTACTTTTTAATATTCCACATAGAATACAATGATCTTAAGGTTGTTGAGAAAAACTTAAAATCATATATTTATGGCATTGTACTTCCTATGGAAAACTATATCTTTTTTAAAGTTTTGATACCTAAAATAGAGGGTGATGCCAACAAATTTTAGTAATTAATACACTCTTTTTCTTATATACGATGTTGGTTCGATTTAATAATCATTGTAAGCATAAATAAGGCAACACATAAGTGTTAGGTTATGGTGATTTAAGATATATAATTACTGCAAATGTATATATTTAGTGACACTTATTTACTTGAATTTATTTAATTTATAATCAGTCCACATTTCAAAAGCTACTTAGTTCCTTTATTAGTAGGTTGAAAATACAATCAAGTGTTTTAAGGGTAAAATAAATTATCCAGATAATAATATATATTCTCCCATGATCATAAAATTGAATTTCAAAACACTACCTCCCTATAAATTGGACCAAAAATTCTCCTTCCATGCTTTTTTCCCTCCTTTTTGCAACACCTTTTTTATTTGATCCTCTTTTCTTTGATTCTCTGCACTCGTGATATTCCTTCCCATAACCACACAGGTTAAAAGGGTGTATTTTTTTTTTTGCTTTAAATATTTTTATTTTTAATTTGAGAACTTTCTTTATTTTTCTCAGCGTTATTCCTTTTATTTTATTTTTTAAAAGGGCCTTCTCTTTTTCTCTTTTTATGTTTTTCATTACTTTTCTTAAATATAAATTTTTTTGTTTTTGTTTTAATCACTTTATAAGGTTTTACACATTTTAATTTTTTTAATTATTTAATAATAAATAATTATTTATTACAAATAATTTACAATAATTACTTAGTAATAATTAACCTGTTAACTTGTCAATGTATTCGACCTTTTAAGTCTTATTGCTAACTATTATGTTAAATATTGATATTTTTGATATAATAAGTATATCTATCTATTATTAATAACATAAGTTGGTTAGCCTACATATGATAGTGCCAACATAATTCACAAATTTTTCATTAATAATCATGAATATAATGACATGTCATAATGTACAGTAACATTCACAATGCAACACACACACACATGAGATTATATCATCTAAGCATAAATTTGGATTAACACGCACACATAAATAATTACTTTAATGTAGATAACATAAAGAAGATGTTAACACTAACTATTAATATTATGCATCTAACATGAATTATGTATGTGATGTGTACAGGGTTCCAGCGATTTTTTCCATCATCCTCCAACATCTCCATCTACTTCATCCTCTTCAATGATATTCTCCATCCATCACACTTTGATAGATGGGTTCTCCCGCATCAACCTCATAATAAAGTAGGTAGCTATACCATAATAGTCATGATATACATACATCATAAAATATAATTGAATTGATAAATCAATATAATCATAAAATAAACATATACTTACAACTAACTCATAACAGTGTGATTATGTAATCGAATAAATATCTTACTATCCCATAACATCATGTATCTCAAAGCTTATTCAAAATATAACCAAATCAAATATGTCAATTATAAATATTCATGGATAGCAAATAATTTACTTAGTCAAGAATTGGGATGTAACATCCTTCTCCCCTAAATCTAGTTATTGTCTTGGATTACTCTTATCAAATATAAATTTTGAATTAAAATTATTTTTTTGCAAATAAATAATACAATATAAGGTATCAAATCAAGTAAATAAATATGAAATTACATATAGAACTCATTGAAGTTTCCTGAAGTTATACTATTCTTAGAGTATTCATCTCATAAGACCCTACTCTATGATATCTCTCAATTATGCAAACATGGTTTGTAAGTATTAATTACACTAATTAATTCTATCATGACCACCCTGAGGTCCAAAACTACCAAGACAAACCTATATACTAGAGGATTGACCACTTTTGTTACTTTGAAGGGTCCCACATATCTTAGTGAAAATTTCACTGACTTCTAAAGAGTACATGATATCATCATACAAGCCAAAACAAATGACCAAGGAAGTTTCAAAAAATCTTCTAGCTCCTCTACACATCTCTCTATCTTAGAGATTGCTTTTCTCATTTTAAGAAAAAGTAATTAAGGAACCTGGCAAGAATGATGTGTATAAGTTAATACTATTATTACTCTATGTAGCTCCTGATAAGTATAACATGTCAATATTACCACTACTTCACAGATCTCTTGACGAGTATGATGATGAACATGAACTAAAAATATTACATTTTTAATGTACACAAAATTAAGGAATAAACATTCCATCGTATACATGCATATCGCCATATGACTGAATTTGATAAGTTTGTCTATGAATTCTTAGATTCAACAAGTCTATCTATTAGATCTAGACTCAGTAACTATCAAGTTAATGTGAGGATAAATAGGATCCACTCCTATCTCTTAGTCCTTATATTCCTAATTCATCACTCTTCTCTTAGGTCTCCATGACCCAATGATCTCCAAAATACATACAAGGTTAAATGAATCAAAATTTTATACCAACAGATCATAGAAAGTAATACTATATGCTTAAATAATTTTAAATGTACCAACATATATATAAGAGAAATCATACAATCAGTTTGTAAATGTATTAAGTTTCCAATAGTCAAATATAACTAGTATCATGTTTGTCAACTTAACCTATAGTGTAATATTCATAGTTAAGAGAAAAGAATGTTAAAATTAACATAACATACAAAGAACAAGGATCACACCATCCTTTCAACCTTATACAGGAACAAGCAAGACAATATCTCCTTGTTTTCTTATCTAGAACTTGATAAATTAAAATTTTATCTCCACCCCTAGATTGACAAGATGTTTTGCAAATCATATACCCTACTTGCTTCTGATGAAAAGTATAAAATTAATTAATGATTTAAATACAAAAATTCACAAGTTAATAGACCCTAAAATATGATCAATTATGTATAGACGACCATGTGTCCCCCCATAACTACATATATATATATATATATATATATATATATATATATATATATATATATATATATATATATATATATATATATATATATATATTGAATGTGTATAGAATTAGGACTAGTTTGCAACCATATAATTTTTTTTTGGTTTTAATAAACTAATCAAAGGATAAATAAATATGAACATGTATAGTTATGACATATAGTGCTATAAAAAGGCATACTTAGAAATAAATATATATAAAAATTTTAAATTTATAAAAATATATAAAAAAATTATTTAGAAAGAAGAGAGTGTAGTAGATGTTGTAGTAATATTTAAAAAAAATTACATAAAATTCATAATGTTTAGCATCGCTGAAGTTGTATTTTGTTGTTTTTAGTAAAAAATGCACATTCAACTATGTGTTTTCAAGTCCACGCCTCACACTCAAGAATCTAAACCATTCCCAAGCACTCAGACATATGTTTCAAATGTAAAACATAATAACTACATACTTAGAATTACTGCATACACATAATAGTTTACATGCATTTCACCATCTTATTATTTTGTACTTTTTTAAATTCCTATACTTCATGAATGGCCTTAGTAGATTAAATAGTTTTTAACATTAAAGTTTTATACATCAAAAAAATGTAAACAAGTAATTGAGATTATAATCTTGATGTCATCAGCTCAACTAAATAGATTTGTGACTATATAATGTGGTTTTTAGCACAATTAGCTCCAACATCACCATAAATTAAGCCAATTGGAAAATTTGGTTAATAAGTAATGTGATTTTCATTGAATTAAGCCCTATGAATATAATTAGTACTCTAAAAGATGTTAAGTGGGGTTAAATCTATTGACTTAAGGTTTAGGGTTTATGAGTTAGGGTTTAGTTTTTAGGGCTTAGGCTTAGGGTATATAAGGTTTAGGTTTTAGGGTATAAGTTCCAATCATGAAGACAATTGGGGCTAGATTGAACTACTTGCTCCTATTGGTGACTAAAGAATGTGATTTTGGGCTCAATTGGCCCCACATCATCATAAATTGAGTCAATTAGTCAATTAGGGTAATTAGTGTCATTATTTAGGCTAAATTAATCCATGTGATCCTAATTTTATTAGTTTGAATGTTATTTTATTAGGGATAAAATGATTGGTTTATGATTTTAAGAGTTTATGATTTATGGTTTAGGTTTTAGGGATTAGGGCATGAGGTGTATGTTTTAGGATATATAAGGTCCAATCACGAAGGCAATTATGGTCAAATTGAGCTCCTAGATGTTCATCTATTGAAAATGAAGTTCTTCAACAATAACTTTAACTTTGATAACATTTGTTGTTAGTGTTTCTTCACTCTTGAATAATAGTGAAAATGTGCTTATGGCCAGACTTGGATATCATGGTTGTTAGAACATGTGTAATTGTCACATCTATATGTTCTTGGAGTGAGGATTTGCACCTGGGGGTCCTAGAGGTAGAAATATAAGTTGGAGCTCAATAAATTGTCTCTTTACTGTCAAAAGTTACATTTCAAGACTTGTTACTATAATTTGTGCCACGCATTTCTCTCTAAGTTTATACTCACTTGATTTAGGGTATAATTAGATGGATTTCAAATGCATAGAAAGGATCTTATAGTTCATCTATATGACTTACTATTTTAATTTTATGCATGTCTAAAGTTAGCCTCAAAATATGCATTTTTCTTGTGTTGGGAAGGGCATTCTTGAGCCTAAAATGGGTGGTGGGTTTGTCGACCAAGTGTGACGGTAAAATAAAAACCTAGTATTGAACATCATCCACCCATATGGACATGTTGGCAACACCATTTTTCATCCAAGAAGCACTAGAAATAGAGTTCTCCAACTATAAGTTCAACTCTAAAAATATTTATTGTCAGTGTTTTCATAATCTTGAATGGTAGATATCTACCCCTAATGTATTTTAGCATTTTTAAGGTATTCATACAAAGTTGAATGATCATTGTAGGCTTTTCAATTAGAGGTTGAGCTTCAATCATTAATTTTATGGGTTTGTGTAAGATCTCATGATTCATTACACCTATTTGTAGGTCTATACTTGATCTTCAAGAGTCTATTAGAATGACGTAGAAGGCTAATTCCTTAAGAGAGGGAGTGTGTGTTTTATTATGAGTCCTTAAGAGAGAGAGAGAGTGTGTGTGTGTTTTCATGATTGAGATGCATCTCAAAGAGGCTATTAAAAGCTGAAGAATGATGTTGAAGGCTATAAGGAGGATGAATGAGGGTCATCAATGCACTTTTAGCTTCCATTTTGAGGAAACATGCCTATTTCATGACCATTATCAACATTTTAGTAGACTCAATAAGTGTATCTCTCTCTTTCACACTAGGCTCAACAACTGTGTCTCTCTTTCACACAATGCTCTTCGTAGTATTTATTCCCAAATATACATTATGATATAATTACCTTGGATAAAATAATAAGGATGTCCTTAATTCATAATAATCCTCTATGAGGCATGAAAAGTGTGTTTAAAGGTCATTTAGAAGCTTAGCGAGGTTTCCCTCCAAAATAGTAAATTTAAATTTTCAAATGTTTATTATGTAATATATGGATATTTGTTATTATAAAAAGCTTGTAACTAGTTAACAAGGGTGTGTTAGTAGTCTAGTAATGTAATTAGATGTCTTAGAGGGATTGTAAAAGTCATATTTGTCTTCATGGGATAAAATAAAGTAAAATGTAATAGAATACTATTTTAAAAGGCCATTTACTAACTTAAGTTAGAGAAGTTGAGGAAGAATCTCAACTATATATACATGCTCCAAGATTGTAAAATGCTCTAACAACATGATCATTATCTATCTTAGCACTTTGGAGGTATGCAAGACTATTCGTAAGGATAAAAAGGCCATATTACACCATTGAAGAGATTAATGATAGTTGACAGTCTTTTAAACAAGGTTCTGTAAGTGTGTCTTGCAAAATTTCTTGACAATAAAGGATAGTTTTTATTTGAAACTTATGTATTCATATCTATTATGCATAAATTAATTTGATTCATTCAATTCTAGAATGTGTTTGAGCTCATATTAAATTTTGTCACACTAGAACTCATAATACCTTTGTTTTTTGTGTGAGGATAGTCTTCTCACTCACTTATATCACATGAAAACTTGTGCATGCATTGAAAATGAAGATTATATTAGTTTAATGAGTCTTATAAGAGTCTTTTTTAAGTTTTGGATTGATTGGATAAATCTTAGATGGTATGAATAATCAATAAGAAGCTCTTAGCTTCTAAAACTCTAAAAAACCCTAAAATAGGGTTTAGTGACATTAAAAGACAGGTGGAATTCAACCAAAAATTTTAGGAAGGTTAAGAATAATTTTTATCAAGTATTTAAAGCTATAATTTTTGAATTACATGTTGTGAAAGAATAAAATGTGGAGTGTGATAGTGTTTCTTATAGGTGTTGATTTGTCAAGACAGGCAAAAATAGTTTTGGATGAGAATTCTTGTAGATGAAGTCAATAATCTTGTTTTGAGACTTGAAATACTTTTTCTATCATTGAAAAATCTTGATTAAGTTGTTTTCAGGTGGATAAATAACCTAATAAGTGATTTGACCTATTAAGAGCCAATTATGCCTAGAGACCTAAAATAAAAAATTGAAGAAACCAATGAATGAAGATTGGTTTATTCATAATATATATATATATATATATATATATATATATATATATATATATATATATATATATATATATATATATATATATAAAGGACTTAAAAATATTATTTAAGGATTTTAAGAGTCAAAAACATCATTCTTAAGGCCTAAGTGTTCTAAAATAGTCTTGTATCAGTCTTGAGACAAAGTTTAGGTTTTGGATTATAAATTTTCTTAGTGGATGTTTGAACCCATACAAAGAAATTATCTGTGTCAAGTGAAAGTATCCTAAGCCTTTCAATACTATAAATTAGGGAATGATTCAAAAACATAGATTTCTAAGTTGTAAATAATTTATATCAAGACTCAATTTGACTATCTCCAAAGTTGCAAGTTCCCCATAAAAGAGTTAAGAAGGAAACATCCATGAAGTGACATCACCTATATAAGGGCCTTAAAATACCATACATCATTTAAACATAACCATACATTCTATATCTAATCATAACAAGTCTTCTTATTGACTACAATATGACCTACTTGACTCCTTTTGACTAATATATACAAACTTGGATCTTTTAGTTGATGCTCCTGCATCACTTACATAGCTTGAATAAATGGGTATAAGTAATTTGAAACTAGATAAAGTAATATTATGTATCAATGGTCAAACATTACACTTCATGGTAATATAAGTATAAATAATGTTCCATTTTCAAATGTGGATCAATGGTCAAACATTACACATCATTGTTGATAATAATAAACATCATAAAGGCATATAAAATATGAACATAATAAAATGTTAGGTGAATTCCATATAGACATACAATGTCAATAATACATACATTTCCATATAGACATACAAAAAATTACATCATCTAATAATATAATATATAATGTTGGGTGAATGTCATTTATGTATAAAGTGCCAAAAATGCATATATTTATATATAGGCATACAAAAAAGTACATCATATAAGACATCCTAACCATAAAATAACCTCCCTATATTTGCCTTCCTCGAAGAAGACACTCCTTGGGATGCCCTACTTATAGATGGAGATATCTTGAATGCTTTGGATCGCTCCAAGTTCTCATTGTAGGTATTATGTTGATAGCTTGATTGTAGTTGAACATGTTCAAATACAATTATTATTATAAAATTAACATACTATGTATGAAATTAAGTTAATAAATTAATTTTAAGCTAGAATAAATAATCCTTTAAACATGCACTTACTGCAAGATCATGGTCCTACTCAATCTTCTTCTGATGCTCAACCAGGTTAATGACAGGTTCAGCTGAATGAACAAGCATGTGAAATGATGAAGAAACATGAGGAGGTGTTATAGTCTAAATTTGACTATTAGATGTCATCTAACAACCCTACATATACAATATATTCACATAACTTATATTTTCCAAAGTACATGTAGTAAAATTAATAAAATAAATCTATTTTTACAATTCAAAATTACAAGTTAATATGTACCTCTATGAGTGACTATGTGGATGACATTACAACAATAATTCCTATGTCTATCTTGGCTCATAGTGATGGAGGAGTGTCTACTCTAGTCATCAACTGAACAAATAATGTTGCTTAGTTTTCTACAAACTATTTAAGATATATGGCAATTTTTTCTCCTTTATTAAACTAAGAGTGTATTTAATATCAGTGCACTTGAATTTTGAGATCCTTGATAGGTAAATTTAAATTAAGTATAAGATTGAATATACATAAAAAAATACACATAGTGTGTAAGATTACCTCAAAATTTTACCTCTGTATATGTAAATGGTGTCATACTAACACAAACACATGCAATAGTGTATGGTCCACTAGTTGGATCTGTAAATGCAAACATAGGCTGAGTAAGATCAAATAATGCACCTGTAGACTATGTCAATGAAGGTACCTCTTATAACATAAAAATTGCATATATATTATTAAATTAATGTGTAAATTAATTGTTATCTTTTAAATTTGAAAATATAACTTAAATTTAACATGAAACTTATATAAAAGATACCTACATACATGTAGCAATCGATGTGTGCACACCAAACATGCATGCCAAAAAATCATCAATCAAGAGTATATCATCCAAGCCATTTGAAGCACCACCATCATCATTATAAGATCTGGTGCATATAGCACCATAATATTTGTAGGGGTACGGTCAGGTATGAATACTATGTGGAGTATTTCCAACATTGGTCTCTGAAAGCCTACTCGTATGTTAAACGAGTGTATCAATAAGCACACTAAGTGCATGCAGAGTATCTATCTCTATGACCTCCTTCACCATAGATGAAATCTTTGGATGAAGCAATTTTTGGGTAGGGATTTTTGTAGGCTAATTAGGTCCATGATATGTACTTAGTTGATCCTATGTAGAGACCTTACTTCGATCCTAAAACTCACCATAGTCAAAATAGTTTAGAATCTCATTGAGGACAAACTCATAGTAGATTTTCCTCAAAAAATAAGATGAAACCTCATGGATGTTACATTATGGATAATCAAAAACCATCCACCATAAGTCCCATAAATTAGCTTTAATCAAGTTATGTTGGCATTGATGGATAGGGAAACATTTAATGGTAAGTGGAAATGGTACATTGGTGGCTAGGTCAATGAATAAGGCACAATTTTTTATCTTTTATTATATATTTGTTCTTCACCTCCTATGATGATAATTTATCAATATTTTAAGCCCTACATGTATCCCTATATGATGCCCATCTGTAAATTTGACTCATTACTGAGTTAACTTGACCTAATACTGACTCTAGGTTATTGGCTAGATAGGTGTGGTGGGTGTTGGTGGAAATGGGATCCCTCATTCTCCTAATTATTTTCTCAATTTCAAATTTTATTTCCACTATATGTGAAGCTAGATCCTCTTAAATTCTTAGGGGATCTTATGGGATTGTAAGAGGGGTAGGAGGAGGGTTACGTAGACAGTTAGGAGGAAGGTTAGTAGGGTGGTCTCTTACACCAAAGTGGGCTATTTAAAAAACATAATTTACCAATCAAACAATGAAACTAATACAAAATTAAAATAAATTAGGGTTATTAGGTTTAGTTTTTTATCACATATCTCCTTCTCTGGTGGCATAATCAACTTGGTGAGGTTTTCAGGTTTCCAACCAAATTCACATGGTAGCACAACAAGCAAAGCAAAATGTGATCAAGCAATGACATAAGACATCGAATGGAAAATGTGAATTAGAAATTTAGTGGGTTTGGGTGGGATTTTAAAAATGTTTTAAATGTTACAAATGAGTATGCATTATAATTCATATGTGTTATAACATGTACGTGTTTCTGATTCCATGAATGTGTACACATTCTTAACACTAAAAACACATACACATTATGGCTTGGTATCTTGAGACTAAAATTAAAATAATGCATATTCATTATGGACATAATGCATATCCATTATGTTCATAATGCATATGCGTTGTTGCATAAATGTCTATAGAATTGTTCCCTAACTCTGTGCACATAACCATTAAACTTATGTCATGTGGAATCTATATAATGTGGAAGTAGTAATGTTCACAATAATACTTGATAGACATGCAATCATGCATTTTATTTTCAATATGATTCAATTAATCACTAGAGTGAGACATTATCTTGTATGTTTTGCATGTTGAAAACACTTTGTCATGAATTGAAATACTTACTTATCAATTTTCAACTTGTTCCAAATCAATTGAATCAATTATGTTTTTACCTCAGCATGGGAAATATAAAAACTACTAAACTCAACTAAAAATAAGATTTTGAATATGTATCATTTATACTAAAATTTTAGATCAGTTTATAAACACTAGTGAGAGATTTCCAACATGACCAACCATGCTCAAAATGGAGCTATTAAAATTCAAGTTATGATAAAAATAAATATATATCCTTATAGTTATAGCCTTATGCATTCACTATCACTAAATGTAGACACACTTGTTGAATTTAAGCCCATGTAAATAGAGGATCTCCACTGTCAATGTGGAGAAATATAGTGGCCTGATACCATGGAGTCCACATAATTTTTTGAAACCTCTTATTTTATGTGTTTGATCAATTTATGATGCATGACTACTACTTATTAGCCATGGGGTTCATGGTATCACACATAATGATTTGAGGATGTGTGGCATTTTATTAATTTTGAAAGCTCAATGGGTATAAGTTTTCTTCCCCTAGTTTACATATACATTATGACTTATGTGGCTTTGAGGAACTCGTGAGATATGTTCCATATGGTGACACATGGCATGATCACATAGGACACTAAATTATAAGTCTACTATCTCTTTTCACTTTTTATTTCAATTTCCATCCCATTACAAATATAAATAAGGCACTTGATAAGCACTAGTTATTTGACATGGTAACATGTGAGTGGGTTTCAAATGAGACACATGGAAACCTATATTTGGTCATGAGAAACAATATCCATGGTCTCAACATGAATCCTCCTACCTCATTATATTTTTTACTTCCAATCACAAAACATGGTGAATCCATGTTGCCTTGAGGCCACCAAATTTACAAGGTCCATTTTTCATTACTTTGATCATTGTGCCCTCCTTGGATGTGTTAGAGTTTGAATATACATTCATTTTTGCTTGAAATCCATGATTGCAACCAAAATTATCTAAGTCACGATTTGATTGTCCTTGAGATCAAACTAAGAACCTCCCAAGTATAAGACTTTGTCAGTGATGAAATATTTTGTGAACCTTTACTAAACCAAACAATGAGCCACTTGTGATATATTGATAGAATCAAAAAGGGCATTTAAATATTTTCAATTCATAATACTAAAGTGTAAATGGTATTAACTTTTGAAAGAAAGGTTTTATGAAACTGTTACATTACATATTTTTCTTGATAAATAATTAGGTCCATGACTTACAGTTTAGGCTTGGGTTGTAAAACCAAAACTCTCCTTATGGCCACCACAATTTATCATATGAATATACATTTTCATGGGGTCATGAGATCATGGGATCATGGGATGGATTATTGTAAATCCCTTCTTCATAGATTTGTGACTTTGTACATTAAATTTTAACATTCACTTATGTCCAAGATTGCACAAGAGTTATAAATGAGGTGCATGAATCATATACTTGGGACTTAGATATTAAAAGGGTCCATGAATTTTAATTTGAAATTTATGATTTAGGATACAAATTTGACCTATTAATTGAGCTAGGACATATGTGAATCACAATATGAAATAGACCTTGGAATGGAATTTTACAAGAAGATTAAACTAGTAGAAGAAATATGGATAAGGGAAATGATAAACTAAGAGGCAAAAAAACACCAAGGAAATCACCATCATATAATGGAAATCAAAGGGAACCCTCAAGAGTAACCCAAACACTTATGAAACCCTTGCATATTCTAAAAAATGGAACCTCAATATTTCATGGAACCTTTTGGGCCCCAAAATTCTATACAATTATGGGTCGGTAACACCCCATCAGTATTTTAATATCCTAGAATCGTCTTGATAGAATCAGACATATGCCTTATCTTCAATATAAAAAATACTCAAAACTTCTCTAAATCCTTCAATGAGACTTAGCCAAATTTAATTGAAACATAAGCATGAGTTGTATACTATTTCGATACTCCATCACTTATTCAAAAATATTGAAACACCAACAAAATAAATAGAACATAAATGGAAAATAAAAATCTAGACTTATATACAATTTAAAAATCACTCTAGATGAAACCTTCAATTAAAGAAATGCTTAAGGTGTTTTCCATTAATAGGAAACTCCAACTCTTTGCCATCAATATCTCTATGAAAATATATGTTCTCATCAATTAGTATGTCTATTCCATAAGAACCAACTATATACAATAAAACATTCCATGATTTTCATTCTCTTCATGTCTTCTATCCCAAATCAAAACCCAATATCTAAATTCAATATTCCTCACTATGTCATTTTATCAAACAACTTATTCACTTTCTCATTAAATTTCAAACACATTTCAAGTAATTATCTTATACCTTCATCCAACTCAATAAGTTTATTTAGTATTTCAACATTAGGATCAAATTCTTCCTCATTCATAACTTGTAAAACTAAAAATTTGGAATCTCAATGTTCAGAAACAATGTATCATTCATTCCATATACCAATTCAAAAGGAATCTTACCCATGTAAATTTTCAAGGTTATCCTATCCAATGATATCTTGAACCTTAGCTTTTCTTATCTTATTCATTTTAGGAGTAATTTTTACAATTTAAATAATTATTTTGATATTAGACTCAACCTATACATTCCCTCTGAGATAGTAATTTAAGGCATAAGTAATATTAATACTATATTTTCACACAATTATTGAAATGGTCTAGTTCTAAATCACATAGCATTATTAGAAAAAATATTCACAAGTATCCCGAACCTTATAATGATATTATTCTATAGAAATACTCAGTGGAAAAAAACATCCATTTATAACTTGCACTATATTCGTCACTTATTTCACCAAAAACATGAATCCCATCAATAGTTAGCTCTTTTAATTTTATGGGACGTTACATTTTTTACATAATGGACTATGTAAGCCACTATGAAATTATTTGATCATATTCAATGCCTCATCTTCACCAACACATCTCATGAAAATTCATTTAGGGTTATTCCAAGCTAATCCATTTTCAATTAGCTTATACTTCTAGGTAACTAACCTAAGAGTTATTCACTGTGATTTACTTACATCAAGGAGGTAATTCATATTTTTAAAATAATATACTATGTCCCTATTCCAAACAAATACACTTAATTAATATCCATCTACAACAATATTCCCTTTTGATATATTTATCTTAACAACAATAATATTTGATTTTTCCATTAACTTGGCCAATTTGTGTCCCATCACAAGCTTGTTATCAAGCACTGTAATATCAAATTCTTAAAATTTATTAACACATCTACATATTTTTCCTTAAGTATAAATTTTTGTAGAAATATATTATACCATAGTGTGGGGGACAAATGCTTTCACTTATGAAATAAAAATGTATTTTTGACAATGTGTTTTATATTTTTCATGATTTACACTGCACTAGAGTGTAGAGCTAGAATATTACATGTTTAACAAATAGTCATAATGGAGCATATATATGCATGACATTCTATATCATTTCATATAGATTCAGGGGCCTATGTTGGTTCATGGACATATACATATTTTTTAAATTCAAAAGGCATGATGCTATTTTATACACATATATACATTTTTCAAATTTAAATGGCATGATATTGGTTCATGCACATGCACTTAATACAATTTACAGATTCAATCAAAAAATGTTTTTTTTTTATAATTCAAACATATTAGAATTTTGGTCATGATGGGGGCATGAGTATTATTCATTCCCTTTTGATCATGAAACTATATTTTAGATCCATTTTATTACAAATAATAGACATTTAAGTCTAGTGACACTCAATAGTCTTGGAATTACTTGTAGAAAACCCATTATGTGGTTCCACTTTCTATTATGGGTGACGTTGGCTTTGAGTCTAGCTACACTTAATGGATTTAGCATCACTTCTATAAAACCCAAATTTTTTCCATCCTATTTTGGGTTAGTACATTGGGTATTTACCCCCATTCATGAGAGTTTGAGCATGCATGTTTCCAATTCGATGAATTTATTACTTAATCAAAATTGGGACTTGATCAATATGAATTTTCAAATGGTTCAAAATGAGGAACCATCTCTCCAAGTGCTTCTACAAGTGGGCACATCTATTTAGTATTTAATCATCTTTTAAAAGTTATAGGATAACCCAGTCTCATCTCCTTAAAGGTGTATTCCTTCCTTGCCATCCTTTCAATTTCAAATCTCAAAAATGTATATTTCCAAAATTCAAAATAGGCCTTGATTACTTCATGTGTTATTACAATATTTGCTAAATTGAGGACCCTGTGCAATTGGAGTTTATTATTAAAACAAAAATGTGTTGTATACACTTAGGTATAGGTTTTTATTTTATCATTGTAATTTAATTACTAGATTAAATGGGAAAATTTAGATACCTAAATATGGTCACAAGGACTTAACAATGTTAATTGTTGAAATATCGTGAACTAATTTAATTATGCTAAAAATTATGACTCTTATTTTCCATTTTTATTGTCTTTTATCTATATGTTGGATTAAATTCATTGTATATTATCACTACTACACATAATTTTTAAAGTCATTTTTAAAACATCCTTATATCACTCTAAGATTGCTACTGGCATATGGCCAATTTTTATTCCTTATTTTGGACAAGTTAATGTTAGGCAAATAAGTATGTAGTCATAGACACGTCCTCCTACCATGACTTATCCCTATGCCATTCAAAAATAAGCATATATAATCTTAAATAACCATATGGGTCATCTTACATGTTATGTAAGTCAATGAAAGTAAATTTTTTGATTGGATCTCTATATTAATAAATCAAAGCCATATTTCAAAGGTACTTCACACACACACACACGCACGCTCACACACATTACTCTATTTTATATTTATTAAATCTACACCATTCTTTCCAAATTCAATATAAATCACTAGGAGTAGTCATAAACCAAGTCTAAAGAGTTATAAATCAAGTTGAGTAAATATTTCCAATAATCAAACCCAAATTATTCGTTGTGTGCATATAATGAAGAAACACAATCATAATAGATAGGATAACTATGTGTGGCTTGATTCCCTCCTCATAGTTTATGGATTCATAGGAAACAATAATCATAATGAAGGTAATTGGGGTCAGCTCAACCCATTACACTTTATCTTTTTTTGTAGGTTTTTAGCTCTCACAATTACACCCAGGGTTTTTAAGGAAAGGAGAAAGAAAATAGTGATTTTCATGTGTTATTAAAATGATTATAATATATCATGCTTCTGAGTAAACACAAGTGAAATTGGTGGATTAATCATAGTTTCATCATGTTTACAATGGATAAATTTGAAATCAACATACAAGATCAAACTACATAGTTTTTCATGGAGCACAGACTTTTCTAGACATAGTTGTATTGTTCGAATTTAGATATAATCAATCACATGCCTATTTTATCATATTATTCATTGTTATATGCTTGTAAAAATCAAAAATAAATTTTAAAAAATAATTATTTCACGATTGGTTGTACTTATTATAATTAGTGTGTGCCACTTGTCAATCAATTTCAATTAATGCAAACTTTAGATTCAATTTTATGATTAAATTTTATATATTATAATTTAAATAATATTTCAATGTTTTATGCTTCTTTAATAATATTACATAAAATAGTTTAAAATACTTGGATTCATGTCAAATATGCCCAAAATATTGTTGAACAACTACATATATACACAAGTTCTTCCTAGAATGAAACTAGACATACCACAACTGCCGAACAATATCCTGAGTGTAACAAGTGACATATCAAACCCACATTAGTACCTAAGGCATATTTTATAAGTACCAACACCCCTACGTAATAGTATTTGGTAACATAAACTTTTTTTTTGTTGTAAAACACTGACATTTTACAATTTTTATTTATTTTATATTACTACAAAAAACTTTACTCTAACTTGCAATAGTTACTAACCTTAACAAAAAACTAAAAGTTTTTCTTAAAAATATTGTGATAATTGGTCCCAAACACACTCATTTTATTCATGCAAATCAATGCACTTTCTTTAATGCATTGAATGACAAGTTTAAAATTATACACTTACAAATCTTAGAAAAAGCTAAAGTTGAGGAAATTATTTTTTAAATATACATTATTTATCATACAATTTTATCTTTCAATAAGTTTCAAAATTTATGTAATTTCTTAGTGTGACATTCAAAATTTTTATTTCTTGATTTAAAGGATTATTAAAAGCAAAAAAATTATGTGCATTTCCCTTTGAACTAGTTTGTAATAATTGTGGTCAACTAATTTTAGTTAATGTTCATCCAAAAAAATATTTAATATATTAAATTAAAAAAAAAAAATTACATTAGACCCACATCAGCATGCATTAAAATGTATATATACAAACAAAATAGAAAAACTAATTGCAATTTTTGTAAAAAGTTCCTTGAAGATATTTTTCCAAACTTACCCTAACTAAAATATGATCCCAACAATACAAAGAGTGCATTTCAACTACTATATTATTGTTACACCATTTCAAAATATATTTAAATTTCATACACAATGAAAAATAACATTATTTTTATTAATAAATATGAGCTTCCTTTTCAAATTAGGTATGTTGATCAGTTAAAAATTCTATAAAACCACCATTAAAATATTTATGCATTTATATTTAAAATATCTAATGCTGACACACTTAGTACTTGTGTGATCGAAAATCAAAAACTTTTGTCTAAAACTTTATTGTATTTGTATCTTGGAGTATATACTAGATTTTCATAGTTTTGATGTTGTTTCAACCTAGTCCTTTTGAAGTTCTATTGTCAGTATATATAATTTTGTGAATATAAATATTTTTATCCTCTCAATTTAAATCTCTTAACCGCTTAGGTTAATGTATAAATCATTTTTAATATAATATATTTAACGTATGTCTATTTTTTTTAATTTAATAATATAAAATTTTATGATTAATATATATAATTATTTTAATAATTATTTATATTTGGTCTCACCTTATATTGGATGCCTTATCTTCATAGCACTTATCATTTTATTTAGGATAAATATGTGTTTTGATATTGCACATTTTAATTTAATCATGGAATACCTTTCTTTATAAAATATAAAATCTACATTTTATTGAAATTACACACACACACACACACACACACACACACACACACACACACACACACACACACACACACACACACACGCGCGCACGCGCGCGCACACGCACACACGCACACACACACACCATGGCATTTTAGATTGGTTTGTTTGTGTAATCTCTTTTATTAATATATGGTAAGGATCCCACAAAAACCAATTTTATATATATATATATATATATATATATATATATATATATATATATATATATATATAATTGGTTTTGGTGGGATCCTTACCATATATTAATAAAAGAGATTACACAAACAAGCCAAGCTAAAATACCATGGCCAAAGAAGAGTCAAGTACACCAAAAAACCACAAGGCCATAAGCAAACTAAACAACAAACCCATCTACCAACCAAAAATTAATAGTAAAAACAAAGCCAACAGTTAGTGGGAAAGTAGTCTAAGAGATTAATTATTTTGTCATTTTTACCTTTTTTCATTTTAACCTCTTTCCACATTCCTTGTTCAGGATTCACCACAACTATTTGTTTGTCTAGATTCTGGAATTCTAAATTCATATTTTCAAGCATCTCTTTGTTTGAATCCAAATTTTCAAACCCATGTCCTCTCTTCACTCCCCCTATTGTATTTTTCAATGGAAAATTATGAACAATTCAGTTGCCCCTTCATTAGGCATTACTTATTTAGTATAAGCATCTTTTACTCCTCTCTTACTATCTCCCAAATATGCATTTTCTTGAAATTTTTAATCTTCAAAACAATTTTTATCCACTACCTTTGGATCTAATGTAATCCATTTTCTTGAGTTGGACTTCCCCCCTCCCCGCCCCACACTGCCCCACCCCCCTGCTCCCCCCCCTGCCACTTTTATTCACTACTTGAGAATGTCCTTGGGGATAAGAAGCATGAAGATGACCTGATACCTTGCAATTATGACATCTAAAAGATATATTCTCATAATCAAGAGCTTCAACATGAAGAACTTTGCCATATTTTAAAATGACTTTTTTTGGAACCCCTTTGCTTAGATAAATCTCTACACAAATTTTAGCATAAGTGCACAAGCCTACAATATCTCTTTCATGATCATTCTTTATGAATAATCTCAAAGCATTACCTATTTCCTTATATGAATACCAAAAATGTAAAGGTAGATTAAGGAGATAAACCTAAACTAGTATCTTAGTTACTGAAAGAGTGTTAAGATCAAACTCTAGGAACTAGGGAGTGATAAACAAGCCTATATTGCCCCAAAACTAAGGCTTGTCCAAGAAATAATTTTGATAATCTTACTGATTACCAAAGTGCACAACAAAAAAACCTTTAGAAAAAAGAATTTTTTTGTATTGATTTAACCAAGTCTCATAAACCCATTGATATAATGTAGTTGATGAAGGCCATAGGCCATTTAATTTATAGATAACTGCATCCTTTACTAAAGAATGAAAATAATTATCCACTTCCCCATTAGAAATCTCCACTGAAGGTAATTCCTTCACTTGTTCAACAATATAGGCTTGAGGAGGAGGACACTTTACAGAATTTGGCTTGGAAGTAACATTTATGACTGCATCTTTGAAGGAAATAGGTTTGGGGGGAGATGATTTTTTCACTTCCACACCTCCCTAAAATATTGAAGCCATGGAGATGACCGAGTCTTTTCCTAAATCATAGCAAGGCAACATTAAAAAATCTTACAATTATTTTCCCTAATGCACCAAACACTAAAAATTAATTAGGACACCTAATGAAGCCTTAAGACTCTATTTTAAATATATCATATAATCTATCCCTTTAACCCACATGAATTTTGTAAAACTTGAAAGAGAGTGCACCAATAATTAGTACCCTAATTAATCAACTTTTGAATTCTTCTAGGGTCAAACACTTTGCAATCATTTTTAAGGGCCATACGTTTGGACAACTTACTCCTTGTAAATGCTTATCTCTGTGGCATATTATCAAATAATGGTTGATCATATTCAAAATCTTCCTCTACCTCCCCTAATTTTTATATGACTCTCTGATGAGAATCTAGAGTTTTTTGACTTGCATAAGGTCCATTCTTCCACTGATCTTGAACCAATCGATGGATAATGGAACTTGTAGCCTCCTAACAAAATACGTATACCCACAATCCATCTCTCCTGACCTGCTTGTGACTCAGTTCCACATCTAAATGCTTGAGAATAATTTCATGAAATTTTGTTAGGGTTATAATTGGGAGGGCAAGTAGATATCTCCACTCTCCCATCATGGGAATGAGCTCCCACAACCAAACATCTATAGACACCTTCTAGATGCTCCTACAACTAATTTTTTGAGTACCTTCCTCTTTTATTTGGCTACCATTATACTCTCCATTGTAAAACCTAACACGCTCTCCTTGGCACTCCACCTTTTTTTGTCTAGTTTGAAGTACTTAAAGTATTATCATTGAGTATTGATAAGTTTTATTTTGACCATAAATTTCAAATATTACTTTCTATTGAATGTATTTCTTATATATATTTTAAAGGCAATTTTTTTATTTTTATTTCATTCATAAATTTCAAATATTCTTTTCAATTGAATGTATTTTCTACACATTTTAAAGATAAATTTTATTTTTGCATTTTTACTTTTCAAGGTCTCCTTTAATTTCATCAAAGGAATTTTATTTTTCATTATTTATTTTTTTCAAGGTTAAATTTAGGGGAAAAATTATAAAAAAACCAAATGTAGTGTTTATGTATAATCAAAATTGGTTGATTAAACTATAAAGTAATTTGTCAAAGTTTTGTTAAGGTTAACCCTAAGAAAATAAATTTATAGTAATTTTTATATGGCTTCCTCAAATGTAATATTTTCCTTCTTGACTTCTGAGGGATGAACTCTATTTAGAGTGGAGTCAATTGTCAAAACTACATAACAAAAATATTTATTTGTCAGGTATTTTATAGGAATAATTTAGCTTGAATACCTAAAATGGTTTAAATTTTCATAGCATTGGTGGGTATGTTATTAGGTTTAAGCAACACTGAGTAGCTCTTTGATTTTTAAGTGTTTGACAAGTGGTGCATTATTAACCATAACGAGACTCATATATTATCAACCTTATCCTTGTTTGCTAATATTTATTCATGGTATTCAAATGAATCCTCAATGAGATAATCCATTGCTTATACACAATTATAAACATGTTATTGAGATTATTTCTTTCAAATAAAAAATATATCACCTCAAAATTGCCACTCAAATATGATAATGCTTCCAAAATATGTTCACCTCAAGGTTAATTAAAGGCAATCAAGTAAAATAGAAGATATAATTCATTGTGGATTTTGATATGTTCACCTCAAATTTAATTACAAGCAATCAATTAAAAGAGAAGATCTAATTCATTGTGGATTGTAACAAAATTAAAGAGTAAGGTATTCATAGTTTAGATAAATCTAAATATTTTTGTCTTTCTTTAAAGAGATTGCATAAAAGGCTAAAGGAACATCTATTTTCATTAGTTTGATTTTATATGTAAATTTTTTGATCAATTAAAACATGATTTATAATTTCAAAATTGTTTGAAAAGCACATAATAAGATCAAAATAATAAACTTCATAAAAATGGGGAAAAAAATGGTCATGTGCCTTGACCACGTTTATACTTTTTATTTATCAAATTTGAAAATCAAAACATTTGTGAATTTAAGAAGCATAATGAAAAAGGTGTGATGTAGACATACAAGCATATAGCAATATCAATAAAGTCCCAATCCCCTCTATTTTGACACCTTTAACATGTGCTCACTAGATGTATTTCCTATAATAAAAAAACTTTGTAGATGTTTTTGCCACCTCCTCTCAAATCCCAAAACACATGTTCACTTTTGTCCATGATCAACCTTAATGCAATTATGAGCAAGGCGTCAAAGACATTATCGGACACAATATCATATTTTATTTAAAGAAAGCTATGTGCTCTGCCATAAAGATGACAATTAAATTTAATTTAAAAATAAATTTTGATAAAAAATGCAAAAGTGAAGGGAATTATTTGTGATGATAAGAATAAATTTCGTCAAATATCATATCTAATTCTACCAAAACTATCTTTAATTATGTATTAATTATTTTAATTTATTAATTTATTTAATTATTTAAAAAAAAATTATTTTAATTTATTAATATTTTTATCATATTGATAAAATTTATTAATATTTATCATATCAACTATTTTAATTTATTAATATTTTTTGTCATATTAATACGATTTATTATATAAAAATTTCTCATATCAATTATTTTAATTTTTTAATATTTTATCATATTAATAAGATTTATTAATATTTGTCATATAAAAAAAGAAATGTTTGAAATATAAAAGATGTATGAAATATAAGAAAGCCATTGACACAAGTTAAGTCCATAAACGTTTGATGATCATCAAAATTCTACATATATATTATCAACCATTGATTTATCACTTTATACTAAAGAGTAGGTCAAACCCTCTCCTACAAAGGAAATTCCAATGGGCATAATTATTTATATTTCTAAACATTTATATAAGCCAAATTTCTAATATATTATAATGCTCCATGTAATCATCTATGGAAAAGATGATGAACGACCATTATTTATAGTAAAGGAGTTTTGGAGCTATTGAAGGATAGCTCAAAAATAGAGAGATGGAGCGGCCATTGCTACTTTCCATATACTTAGTATATATACATCCTCTTATTCCCTTTACTACATTTCAGTACCCATAACAGTACGGAGGATGGAACGCTACAGAGACAAACGGCGGAAGAATTTTAAAATTGCTGCATGAGCATGGTTAGGCCATAAATATTCGATCACCATCATATCATTTTCTGGTGAAGACCCTTCTGCATGATTCCTATGAATGGCATGTTATTTCTCTCAGACACTTATAGATTCCCATTCACATTTAGATGCACACTTATAATTATCTATCAAATACATTTACGGGAAAGGTCTCAATAATTTTGCATGTTCCAATTGTTGAATAAGGTTTTTATTAACATGTGTTTCATTGATGGAACATATTGGTGTATATAAATATTAAAGTGCTGAACATGTACTATCTAATACTTGTTCAAAATTTACTCTATAAAATTAGAAATAAGCAATGACATTTTGGCAAGTAAGACTCAAGTATTGATATTTTAATGCACAACTATTGGTACTCCAAAGGTTAAGTTTTGATCATAAGTTTAAAAAATGAATTTTATGATTTCTCGTGAAAAAATCGATTATATCATAAAATGTATAATGTATTAGACCTTGAAACTTTAAATATAAATAGTTAAGATGACATATTAAAATAGGGATTTTTTTTGAAATCTAATATGATGTTATAACACTTTAATTCACTATCCAAAATTAAAGTGCACAACTACCAAGACCTTACCCCTAACAATAATAATAAGTAAATTAAAATAAATTATTATTAAATATTTAATACTGTCTGGATAATTATTTCTATTTTTAGTTCCATTTTTAAGATCAATGATCTTCTTCTTCAAAAAAATAAAATAAAATTATTATAAAAATTTGAGTTAAAAATAGAAACACAATTATTCCATAAACTTCTAAATAAAAATAAAAACACAATTATCCAAAAATATTAGGATTGATAAATTATTATTTCTAAATACCATTGCAATTGTTGCACTTTCAATGTCGATGGAGATGATATCCAGCTAGGAATGCTAAAAATCCCTGTAGGCCTCATTATTCACGTAGATGTTGGAGCTGCTTGCCTTTTCAACTGCCTTTATCTGTGGCTTTTCATTCAAACAGCCTGGATATATCAATTCCCATCGGCATTTTTCTCAATCTACACCCTGTAAATTATTTTTATCTTATAATCAATAAAAAAATACAATGATATAATTTAATTAAGCACAACATTTGGTAATTTTGTGAAGAATAATACCTTCAAGCTCTCAGTAGTGCAATACAGATCTTCATCAACATTGTAAAAAAATTTAAGTGTTCCCTTCTCAGGGTCCGAAGTTTATTTGCAACTTTGTTTTCTCCGACAATGAAATCTAAAAATGTGAGGTTGATAATGTCGTGATCGAAACTCACCTCGTCACCTCCAAATTTCTAAAAATTATTATGTTAAATTAATTATTAATATATAAAACAAAGAAACTCGGGCTCTATTTATAACAATGGATAAAGAAGATTTAGGATAATTGTAAAAAATTTTGAATAAAATTATGTTAAAATTTTTAAATCTGATATAGTTTTATTTAGAAATCTTTAAAATTATCTTA
The DNA here is from genome assembly GCA_037957365.1 of Torreya grandis. NCBI lineage: Eukaryota > Viridiplantae > Streptophyta > Pinopsida > Cupressales > Taxaceae > Torreya > Torreya grandis. The sequence continues at coordinate 6,265,804 of JARHVA010000099.1, read as the reverse complement.
TGGATTGTAGAAATTGTGTATCAAATTTCAAATTCAAGCAAATATTATAAAAGAGACAACAAAAACTCAAAATTTGATGGTACGAATAGGAATGGATAGACGAGATAAATCAGAGCACATAAAACATTCTTGCCATCTTCTTTACCTTCTCATGCCTCTATTCCAAGATTTGAATCTAAATGATTTGATTGCAAAAGCTTGATTGTTGGATTGCTTGTGAGACTTTGACAATGGCTTCCGATGGATGTATGATGGAGATAATGGCTTCAAATGGACACTAAAATGTTGTTATGGATGCTATAAGAGAGCTAAAAGTTTGATAGACAATTTCTCATTAGTCTTGAGGATGGAGGGGAGGCTTAGTTTTATAGGCAAAGGGAGGGAAGATCAATGATCCAAATTCAAATTTGGGCATTTGAGATCTAGGGCTAGGAAATTTCCATGGAATTTTAAATTCCATGGAAACCTCTAGAATTAGAATATTCTAGAGAAGGGGGCTAGTTTGGGAAATATTTCTAGAATCCTCTAATTCTAGAAATCTCTCCATAGGGTTTAGGGTTTTAGGAGAGGCTAGTATAGGGTGATGAGTGGGTAGTTTAATGGGTAATGGGGTCTATTATGGGTTTAATGAGGGGATTAATTAATTTTAAGATAAGGTAAAGGTTATGTGGGATATAATAATAGGATATGGGTATTAGGCTATTAACTAATATAACTAGAAAATATAGGAATTAGGCTAAATTAATAAAAATTAATATAATTAGCAAAATGAGCATAATTTAGTGCATTTAAAAATACTATTTATTTAAAATATTGAAAGTATTTACAGGAACATATATATCACCAACATTGAGTTTATTAGGATTTTCACTGCCCTCTCTTCCATAAAAAACTACCCCTTTCACACGAAACAGGGTTAACAGCAAGTGTGTCGTTACATGCACACCATTAGTATTGCTAAATATTAGTTAGTACACACTTTTTTTTACTCAATTATGTTAAAATATTATGTGTACCATTCCACTTCCGCTCATCACCACAATACTCTTGCACCCTTTAATCATTCCCACATGGAACCTCTAAGCTGTAACAAGATAAGTTAACTTCGTAAATAAACAAGTTATGTTATGATACTGAAAATTCAAATCTATCATTATTCAATGACAAAGAAAAAAAATGGTTAAGTAGAAACTATAGACATCTACAAAAGAACTCTCCCAGAATTTTCCATGAACGTCATTTAAAACTACCGAAAGTTCTGGTTTGCTAGAAACTACCAGACCATAATACTCTCCCTTGTTATTGATGCTCTCAATCCTTTTAGCCACCTCTAGAGGAATTTCAGCATGGGAGGGGAATGAAAAGGCAATCAACAACAACAAAATAAAAGCATAGGAAGTCATTGTGTGAAAATTGAAGTGCCTGTTGAAAGCCATGACAGACTAACTCTGGATAAAAGGAGATGCAACTACTGAGGCTGGTTGGAAATATCATGCTTTAAACTCCTATTTATAGGGGAACGCCCATGAATTTCCACAACCAAAGAGGAGTTATGGAATTAATAAATGTAGTTTAAGAGTACAAGATTGGTACGTATTGTCACTTTCACATATATATAAATTTACAATTTCTCTTGTTTTGGTCTGCAAAGGAGTGGTTGTTGTTATAATACTGATGTTGAGCCCTTTGTTATTTTATTTTTCCCTTTGCCCTTTGTAATAATCCGAGCTACTGAGTTGACAGGGATCATTAAAAAAATCATACAAATAGACTACCACTTTTTATAATTAATAAATAAAATCAAGGAAACAATTTTAAAATAATAAAATTAGAGAAATCAAGGAAACAATTTTAAAATAAAAAAATCAAAGAAATAATTTAAAAGGAAATATTTTTTAAAAAATCAGAGAAATAAAAGATCACTAAAACATTATTAATGATAATACAGATGTATTTCTTTCTTCAACATTATAAACTTTTTTTAAAATTCAAACATAATAGTCAATACTGTATAGTGTAACAAACCTACAAATTATAATGTTCTTTTCCTTCTCAAAAATAATTGTCATAATATCTTTCACATAACTTTTGATATTTATAGATTTGTTTACAATAAACCATTAAATGCATTCAATCATTAATAAATGTTTGTGTTTTATGTTTTATTTTTTAAATTAATGTAAATGATATGTAAGTGATGCACTTTAATTTTTTTAGAAAGTCATCTTCATTAGGTTTGTGTGGGCAAAGGTAGATACAGTCCATTAAAAATTATCAAAAAATTAGATTATTCCCATTATTCGTCAAATCCTATTCAAACTCTTCTTAAAAATTAACCGACAAGTGGATGGTTCCCATGGTTTGGTAAAATAAAATGAAGTGACTATTTCTACTTCCCATTGAAGAAGTCACTAACATGATGTGGACACATATCCAATGTAGGACACAAAATGTTTTACATCCTATCCGTATTATAGATGGAATGATAATGATCTAATGGGTCCATTACAACTTACAACTATGACCCTTGACCCCTCATAGGCCACACTTTGAGCAACCTCACGTTGTACATAACTACACCTAACCTAGGAGAAGTCAAGAAAATCAAATATTTGGTTTGGAAAACCACTCCAATGACATTAATAAATTCTATGACAATAATAAATTCTTTCTATTATCTGATCATATGTTAGATGGGATGTTCATATGTCGAAGCACGAATAATATATTGTAGAGGAGTGGCTTCTTGAAAACAAGAGCTGCATTGTAGCTAGAGTACCTATCTTTTTGCAGGGAAGAAGAACTTGTTTGTTATGTTACGTGGTCATTGGTTGGAACTCTTTGTGCTTCTTTGAAATGTCAATGTTGGTCTCAAACCATTAATCCCACTTGCACGGATCAATCACATTCATGCACTCCCTCAGATGTTCTTTGCCCAAACTTCGATCATTCCCCATTGGATCTTGTGTTTGAGATCCATGATCATGCCACTCAGTGTATCTGATATGCGAGTTAATACCCATAATTATATCTTGGTACTTCAAAAAATGATTTAGCATATATATTTATATTAGACAAAATGTTTGAAACACAATTCCTGCATGCTCATTTTCATCAAGCAAAGTGGTGATGATAAAAAAGCTTAACGGTACTTTGTGGAAAAAAGGGCCCAAGACAAAAGTCTCGAAGGGTAATCTCCAAAATTTTAAAGGACAAAGTCTTGAGATCCCCCACCCCGCCAGTAACCCACCCCCCGCACCCCCCCGACCCTGTGACAGAAAAGCCAAAGGGCATTTTCAAAATTTTTGAAGGGTATGTGCCTGTGATAGAAAGACTAAAGGGCACTTTCAAAAGTCCAAAGGGTATGTTAAAAAAATCCTAAGGGTATGTGCCTATGATAGAAAGGTCGAAGGGCACCTTCAAAAAGTCTAAAGGGTATGTGCCCTTGGGGTCATTGCTTTGACAAAACTGTATTGGCAAGAATGTTGCAAGGAATTATTTTAGGCTTTTTGCATCGAACAAAATGTTTGAAGACAAAAATTTTGAAGAGTCATTTTGAAAGGAAAATTCCTTGGGACAAAAGACTTGAAGGATCAGTCCCAGAGGGTAAAGGTCTGGGACAAAAGTCCCAAAGGGTCGATGATAAAATGCTAAAGGGCAATCTTGATAGGCCAAAATGATCACAATAAAAAGGTTGAAAGGTAAGTTAGTTAGGTAAAAGGGCTAGGGAAAAAAGTCCCAAAGGGTAGTTTCATGGGGCAAAGTGTCCATGATATAAAGGTCGAAGGGTAGGTGCAAAAAAGTCTAAGGGATAAGTCTATTTTGTAAGGTATGTTTTGGAGGGCAAAAGGCGCTGGGACAAAAGTCTCGAAGGATAAGTTCATAGGGCAAAGGGCCTAGGATAAAAGTCCCATAGGATAAGTCTTTAGGGTAAAGGGCCCAGGATAAAAGTCCCAAAGGGTCATTTTTTGAGATCTTGAAGGGTAAGTGCATTAGGTCTGAAGGGTCTACTTGGTGGAAAAATGCTTTTGGCAACTATTCTGAAGGGTCTACTTCATTGGACAAAGTGATAATGATAAAAAGGTCAAATGGTCTTTGTAAAAAAACTAAAGGGCACTTCATGGAAAAAGGGTTCAAGACAAAAGTCTTGTAGGGTGATCTCAAAAATATCGAAGGGCAAAGGCCCAAGACAAAAAGTCCTGAAGGATAAGTTCTAGAGGGAAAAAGGCCAATTCAAAAAGGCCAAAGGGTAGGTCTATAGGGAAAAAATGCCCATGATAATTACTCTAAAGGGTAAGTACAAAAGGCCCAAAGGGTCCACTTCATGACAAAACTTCCTGAAGGGTCTACTTCGTAAAATTTGAAAGGTATGTTTAGAAAGTTTGAAGGATATGTGCGCGTGACAGAAAGGCCGAAGTGCACTTTCAAAAAGTCTGAAGGGTATGTCCAGAAAGTCTGAAGGGTATGTGCCCATGATAGAAAGGTCGAAGGGCACTTTCAAAAATTATGAAGGGTATGTTCAAAAAGTTTGAAGGGTATGTGCCCATGATAGAAAGGCTAAATGGCACTTTCAAAAAATCTGAAGGGTATGTTCAAAAAGTGTGAAGATTATGTGCCCATGATAGAAAGGCCAAAGGAACTTTTAAATATTCTGAAGGGTATGTGTTCATGATAGAAAGGTTGAAGGGTGTAGACACCTAAAACTGGCCATCAATAACCTTCAACAAGGCTTTTGACCAATTTCTATCAAAATGCACAATTTGGCTTAAAAACAATAAAAAACATTAAAAGCTTTAAAATTATCATAATTAAGTGTTAATTTTGGCTAGAGTATCATTAAATGAGGCAAAAAAATTTATGAATTAGCTAACTTTGATTAGATCATTATGAGTTAAAATGACATTTTCGCACCTAAGTGCTCTAGATTGCTCTTTTCTACCAAATTTATTGTATGAGACATGTGCCTTTGTTATTTTGTGTTGGTAACATCCTAAATGGGATAACATATCCAATGCATCTAACATCACATTATAATTCCAATCCAATCAATTTTTGAGCTAATAATATGATATTTTGACCAATTTGATTAATTTATGCACCAATTGCCAAGATTTGCATCAAAGTTGACTAATCATGTTTAAGGCTAATTAATATAAATCAAGAGCCTAATTAATAATTCCATGGAACTTGTTGAATATTTATTTTTAGAAATTTATATTGAATATCTACATCATCAAATGACATCATTTCCTAGAAATACATCTCTAGGCCATAAATGCATAAAATATTATGATTAAGCCCTTCTATGCATCATCAATGTCTTCCATGCCTCTTTAATGTTTCTCTATCTCAAATATTTATGAAGGCATTTATTTATTTTTGTCTCAAAAATTAAATAAATTCTTAGCCACACATCTTCATCTTGAGATGGATGGTTCAGGTTCATTCTATTCATTTTTCAAAATCTATAAATAAAAGGTCTTGCTTATTAAATTTTAAGATCTTTCAAGCCAAAATTACCATGCCCAAATAGCTTCAAACTAAATCTTGATGTAGTGTTATTATGCCCAAATATTGAGCTAAATCCATCACAAGCCAAAGGTGCCAAGAGGAGATGAAGGTAGCCACACTCCATTGATGAAGATCTCTTGAAGCACAAGTTGAGCAAACCAATGAAGGAGCCTTTTGTAGCAATCAAGTATTTAGTAATAAATTTGTGTTTTGTGTTTATATTTCTCATTTTTTAAATTTTAGTTATGTTTTCAAATAGTTTTTCCTCACTAAGCTCCCCTAGTGTTTAGGCCTAGATATGTTATGCTAGTTAGTGTGTTTCTTCCATTTTGTTCTCATACAATTCATCCATTACCATTGAAATTATAGGCATACAAGACCTTTTAATTATTTGAAAATATGTTACTATGATTATAACTTGAAACACCTTCCCAAACAGGGGAAAACTATAGACACCTAAAATTGGCCATCGATAACCTTCAACCAAGGTTTTGACCAATTTCTATCAAAATGCACAATTTAGCTTTAAAATACTAAAATGTGCTAAAATATTTAAACCTATTATATTCAAGTGTTATTTTTTTCCAAAGTATGCCTAAATAGGTCAATGCGCTTTATGAGATAGCTAATTTTGATTAGATAATTTTGAGTCAAAATGATATTTTCGCACCAGAGTGCTCTGGATTGCTCTTTTCTACAAATTTATTACACAAGACATGTGTCTTTGTTATTTTTTGTTAGAAACATCATAAATGGGATAATGGATATAACACATCTGACATCACATCCTAATTCCAATCCAGTCAAAATTTGAGTCAATAATATGATATTTTTACTAGTTTAATTAATTTGTGCACCAATTGCCAAGATTTGCACCAAAATTTATAAATCATGCTTAAATCTCTTTTAATCCATAGTTACCATGCCCAAATAGCTTCAAAACACATTTTCATGTAGTGTTATTATGCCCAAATATTTATCCAAATCCTTCACAAGCCAAAGGTGCCAAGAGGAGATGAAGCTAGCCACACTCCATTGATGAAGATCTCTTGAAGCACAAGAAAGCAAGCCAACGAAGGAGCCTTTTAGAGAAATCAAGGATTTGGTAAGAAATTTATGTTTTGTATTCATATTTCTCATTTTTTTTCATTTTTATTTGTGTTTTCAAATATTTTTTTCTCACTAAGCATCCCCCTGTGTCTAGGCCTAGAGATGTTATGCTATCTAGTGTGTTTCTTCCATTTTTTTCTCATTTTAGAACTAACACGATACTAACCATTCTCTCTTGAGTCAAATTCCTAGATCACAAAGGGTAATTTCAAAATTTTTGAAGGCTATGTGCCCTTGGGGTCATTGTTTTGACAAAACTATATTAGTAAGATTACTATGGGGAATTGTTTCAAGGTTTTTGCATTGGACAAAATATCTGATGACAAAAAATTTGAAGGGTCATTTCAAAAGGCAAAGTGTCCAAGACAAAAGTCTTAAAAGATAATTTTCAGAGGGAAAATGTCTAGGATAAAAGTCCTGAAGGGTCGGTGAAAAAAGGTCGAAGGGAAATCTTGTCGAGCCAAAATGGCCACAATAAAAAGGTCAAAGGATAGGTTAGTTTAGTAAAAGAGCCAAGGATAACATTTCTAAAGGGTATTTTTAAATGGCAAAGTGCCTATGATATAAAGGCCAAAGGGTAAGTTCAAAAAACTATGATGGATAAGTCTATTTTGTAAGGTATGTTTTTGAGGGCAAAAGGGCATGGGATAAAAGTCCCAAAGAATAAGTCTATAGGGAAAAGGGCCCAAGACAAAAGTCCTGAAGGATCATTTTTTGAAAGCCTGAAGGGTAACTATATTAGGTCTGAAGGGTCTACTTTATTGAAAAAATGCTTGTGGCAATTAACTTGAAGGGTCTACTTCATAGGGTAAATGTTCGTGACAAAAACCTTGAAGGGTAGGTTGCACATAGCCCGAAGGGTAGGTTCAAAAGAGTCGAAAGGAAATTTTATTGGTGAAACTATATCAACAAGATTTTTGTGGGGAAAATGTATTAGGAAAATTATCTGAAGGCCAAATTCCATCAGGGAAAATGTATAAAATAAATATATCGAAGACCCAATTCTGTTGAAGAAAGTGTCTAAAACAAATATGTCGAAACAAATAAGTTTGTGGTAAAAATCCCACAACAATAAGTCTAAAAAATCTCAGTATGAAATAATAAGTTTGAAAGAGCTCAATAGCTTTGAATAAGATAATGGATGAAATACATAACAAAGAAAAATTGCACAACTCTGATAAAGATAAGTCTGATAATATAATCCCAATAAAATAAGCCCCATAGAAATAGTTAATCTATGAACACAATACCAACACAATATCAACGCCATTTTGCTAAAGTATGAAAGGCTAATAGTCAATATTTTCCCAGTATTTGCACAAACATATGGAAGAGGGGCTCAAAGTCAAGACCATGATCTAAACTAAGTGGGTCCACATTTCCCGATGGAAAAAAGGGGGTGTTGGGTACAATAGGTGCTAATTAACCATTATGGTTCAAATTGTGATGGTCATGTGGACGTCATTGACATACATGTAGATGTCAATGACGATCACATAGATGTCAAAATAAAGCTAGGAAATTAAACTATAGGGGTTCAAATTATGACAAGCATGTGGATGTTAATGACGGTCATGTGGATGTCATTGACAATTGTGTAGATGTCAAAATTATGATTGGTAAATAAACTATTGGGGTTTAAATTATGGCGCTCACATTGATGTCAATGACAGTTGCATAGAAATCCTTGACAGACACATGGACATCAAAATAAATCTCAAGAAATTAACCATTAGAGTCCAAATTTGATGGTTGTGTGGATATCATTGATGGTCATGTAGGAATCAAATGATAGTTGTATGAATGTCAAATTTGAGCCTCATAAAATAGACACTGGCATTTAAATGAAGGTAAAATCAATGACTAGTGTGCAATCATGCATCAAGATTAATGGAACGAGGGCATGGATGAGCATGAATGTTTTTGTTGATGTACGTGCAGTACTAAGTTTTTTTCTATATTTTTCAAGTGTCATTGAATGAACAATTTTTTTTTTCAAGGCTTATATTATTTCTATATAGCTTAGTGCACTTCTTATTATCATGTGTTAATGAAAACTGCTTCTATTTTGCCAAACAAATGATGAAGATCTCAACGATATATATCAGTAATATATTTGAAAACATCAAAAACTAATAGTTCATTATAATTAAAAATTTCTCTATAAAATTATTTCAATTATTAATATCATTTTAAAAATACATTGTCTTTTGGCAAAACAACATTATGTAAAGTGAATGATTGTAAATCCATATTTGTATCTCGATGTAAACAAATGATTGTTGTGACCATCTCATTTTTCATAGAAAAACTATTACAAAATAATAATGTAATATTTAATTTAGATTTATAAATTCTAATAATATTTAGTATAGTTATACTATTTTAGTATTGTAAGATATTGTAACAGATTTTATATATTAAGTGTCCAAATTTGATAAGATCAAAGACAAATTCTTTTAGAAAAAGTGTCAAGGACAAATTATTTCAGATAAAATGTCTATGACAAAGGTCTTTGCAAAAAGCTTGAAGAAAATGTGTTTTCTAAAAATATCAAAACAAAAATCCCAAAGTAATGTTCACGACAAAAAGTTTGAAGACCAGAAAGTTTCAAATAAAATATCTGTAACAAAAGTTTCGATAAACACAAACTATTTGGAGAAATTATGTTAGAGGTACAATCACTAAGAGGGGGATGAATTAGTGAGTGTAGATATTTCAATTTAAATTTTAGTCTTTTAAACTATTAACCAATCAACATATATCAACCTGATCAAAAAGCATTAACAAGAGAGCTCATATATTCAATGCATACACAAGATAAAACACATAACACATAGTTCTTGTGGAAAACCCTCATGGTGAATAAAACCCACTCTCAAGCCTGAAACACAAATGAACTACTATCATATAATAAATTACAAACAAGATATTGATCAACTCCTTTAGACCAACAAACCTTGATCATATCCGCTTGACCAAAGGTATTTAGTGAAACACTTATTTCACAAAGAGCAACTACCCCTAAGAAAGGCCAAGTCCTTACCCTCCTTTGAATACTTACACGCTAAAAATTATCTCTTTATCACTTGATTATGGATCTCCATTTTATAAACTCTATACAAACACTCTCTATCTCAAATAGGCCTCTCACATAGGCATGTCACAAACTCTTTCCTTCTTCACTCAAACTATCCTCATATGTACACTCAAACCTCTTTACATATCCTCAAATTAAAAGATCATTATCTTGATAGTAGTAACATAACCTATAGGTCATACACATCATCAAAAACTATTCTTCTCATTAACTCAACCAATAGGCACACTACCTATCCTTCACTTTACAATTTTCACATGTACCTTGCACTAGTCTCTCTCTCATACAAGTCTCACTCACAAGCCTAGAAACCATCTCATTTGGTTTCAAAATTTATAGAGAAATCATGAATTATAAAATCCACAATAATCCTTATCAGCCACAATACATGCCTTCACCCTTAAGGTGTCTCACATGGATCACACTTAAGTATAAACCACTTTTAAATAGGCCTAAGTCACTTTTAGGTGTTATGGAGACCCATTCAGCTCTTTGACACTTCTCCATGAAAATTAAAACATAGAAACACTTTCCAAATGCATAAGCTCATTCAACATGATCTATAGGTGCTCCTTAATTTCCAACAACCATCACAGTACCTACTTGCTTAAGCACAATTTGCTTAAACAGCTCTTTGTACACAATCATTATGAGCGAACACATAGTCACCTTCTAAGACTTTATTCATATTGCATGTAATTGGTAAAACCTTCATAATACACACATCACATCCTCATGGAGTCTACAACACTCCCCAAAATCCAATTCATCAAGAGATATCAAAACAATATCAAAACAAACTCTATTACTCTTCTCAGGTTACTTGAAGAATAAACATAAAACCACAATAAACTTTGAAGCTCAATATCTTTGTTTGCACACACTTTCAAATCTTCAAATTAGGTTCACTAGATGCACATGGAGTCCTCTTCATCTTTTCTTTTTACAACATGAGAAAATTTGTCTTTTATTGAAATATATGGTCTAAAAACCGCATACCGTTTTTTCCCTTTGTAGACTTCAAATATTCAAATGGCAACGGTCGCAATGAAACCTCAAACACAATGCTCATATCTCATATCGTCTCAGCTTAGATTAAAACATGCACCATCAATATTACTCAATATTTAACACATAATCACTAATTCTCAAATGTTAAACCTCAATTACTTTGACCTCATCTCGTATAATCTTGCAATGTTGACTTATCATGCACCATCGATCTCTACAGATCAACCAGGGCTTTAATTAGCAATGTTCACTATTCGATCAATTTATATGAACACCCACTCATCATTATATTCTTATCTTTTAATTTTTATCAATCATTAAATGTTGCTCACTTTTTACCATCTTGATCAATATACACCATTAGATCATGATCTATATGATCTCTCGCACACCGTTGGATCTTCATTTGACCCTGATCTTTAACTCTGCTAAATAGCTATCACATTGACCCATTTGAATCTATGTGCATCATTGGATTTGAAAGTATGGACTCCCATGAATAATTATATATCCACTAGATCTAGATCTTTAACATCATGTAAATTGACTATGGGGACCAACTGCAATATGCCTAAAAAGCCTAATTTGGACCTCAATAACTTCTATGCTTAGACACATGATCTCAAATTTAGACCATATGATATCTTCACATAAGATAATCCATCTATTTAACAAATTTATACTATAAAATTTATATGTGTGAGATATATTTCCATTAAAATGTCTTCTCAAAAAATTCTGTCACAAAGCCAACTATGCTTAGAACTTGTCTAGGAGACCAACTTTGAACATACATATCTTTTGACGCGCTTCAACGCATGATCTAAAATTTAGTGAAAATAAATTAGGATAAAAATTAAACAAAACCATATGATCATTTTTTTCTTAAAATGTCCACATGTGTGAGATATGCCATCATTAAAATGTTTACTCAGCTCTTCTTTACCACTTTGCAAATCTGGCTAAGTATGGGAAAACATTATCAACAAGCCTGGGAGCCCAAATTTGCACCCTCGTATCTTTGACCACACTTCAATGCATGAATTGAGATTTGGTAAATCACAACTAGGAACTAATATGATCACAACCATATGACCAACTCCCCTTGACTCATCCACATGTGGCAATTATGATATCATCAAACTGCCTACTCAAATTTTTTGCCACTAGACCCAAACTATCTAGATGAACCCTATGGTCTACCAACTGAATTCCATTTATGTACACAAGCTATCCAATCATAAAAAAAATCTTATAATACCCATTTCACATGCTTAATACTCCATACTCATCCTTGACAATCTCTAACTATGTCAAATCTGAAGATCAACCAAGCCAACTTCAAGCACACTAGGACAAACACATTTCATACTTTGTCATTGTTACTTAGGCTATCAAATAAATTCATCCACTTACTAGAACACCTCCATGATATCACCATGACATCATTGACAACTCTCCCACAAATTCCTTCAAGGAAATTGACTTAAACTATCGAATAGTATTGATAACAAATTAAAAGTAAACTATAAATTATAAAAAAATGCTTTTGACTCAAAATAATTTTATTGACAAATTATTAAATGTGATTATTAAAACATCAAAAATATGTATAAAAAAATACTTTAAAAATTAATATTGACTATTTAAAATGGAAAAATATATATGGCTTGCATTCATTTGTATCGAAGCAGATGAATGGTGTAAGAAAGGTTAATAGGTCAATGGAGCTCAAAATAAGTATGACACTGACAAGTGTCCTAACTTGATAGGTTTGAAGACAAATTATTTCATAGAAAGTGTTTTGAATGAAGTTTCAAGGATAAATTATTTTGGAGAAAGTGTATCAGAGAAAATGTCTATCTCAAAAGTCTTTGAAAAAATCCCAAAGAAAAAGTCTTTGCCAAAAATATTGAAACAAAAAGCTTGAAGTAATTTTCATGACAAAAAGTATAAAGACCTGAAAGTTTCAGACAAAATATCTGCAACAAAAGTTCTGATAAAGACAAATTGTTTGGAGAAATTCATTTAGGGAAATTGTTTTAATGTACAATGTCTGATAAATTTTTGTTAGGGAAAATACCTTATGAAAAGTGTTTGAAGAATTATTTGTTGCAGGTAAATTCTTTGAACAAGTTCCAAGGTTTGGAGACATTCAAACAACCATCAAGTTTGAACCTCAAAAAGTAACTATTTGGATTTGAAAATCCTTAGATGTGCATGGAGATGTTAATGACATTTGGGTAGACATTAAAGTTTGGGCTAATGAAATAGCCATTTGCATTCAAAAATTGTCAAAGGGTCCCTGACTAAATGTCGAGCTGAAAAGTGTCCAATTCTTAGGCACCTAGATCAAATCTAATGGTGAGTAGGTAAAGATAGGTCAGTGGGTCTAGGTAGATCTAATAGATCATATTTAATCATGGATTTAGGATCAATGGTGATCTCAAATTACAAAGGTTAAAGGATCTGCAGGATGAACGTTTGAGTGCCAAGCATCAAGGTCTGGGGTGCCTGTATAGATATATAATGGTACACATCGATTTACAGTGATAGTGGGCTCAATTTAATCAATGTTATGTGTTTAATTTCATAACAAAGATCTAACCATGTGTATTAAAGGCATACAATTCAAGGGAGTCTGATTTAATGTGAGACCACCACATGACACAAACACAGAAGTAGATAGACTGACTGTAAGATCATGACATGCTAAGACATAAATACGATAGTTAGATTAGTTAGCCAGATAAAAGATGATAATGGATTTGTTAGATGCATAAGTGTGAGATTTTTATTGTTACATAGTCTTAGTGGCATAATGGAGGTTGAATAGATTGATGTAGCCATTCATGATTGCATGTAGCAATAATCTCAGGCTGCATGATCTTTCTCCATCTTTTCATGCTAGACAAATTCCTAGTGGCATTAATATTTGGGTCTTAGGTGAGCACTATAACAAACAATCAGAGGAGCTAACCTTGTTAAGAAATCCTAGAGGTCTGACATAGTATTTATGAGTCATATTGAACTCATTTTGCACATAGTCTATTTATTTTATCTATGACAAAGTATGTACTTTTTTGTTTTCTTTGTTATTTACTCAACAAAGTAAAAATTTCATTTTTTAATTGTTCTAGAAACAAATATTTTCATAATTCAACTAAAATAGTTAATTTTTATACATGTATTGACATACTATAGTGAACAGAGATCTAGTTTCTAGATTTTAGCATAAAAATAAATAATTCAGGAGATTGTTCTTTGTACTTTCTAATATAGATAATGTACATTTTGTTCATTTTCAATTATGCAAAACAAGAGGACATGAACACTCACCTTCTAAGCATATCCACAGTAGGATGGTTGATTCAACTCACATAGTATTCAAGAGTCATATTGAACACATTTTGCACATAATCTAATTATTTTATCTATGACAAAGTATGCACTTTTTCATTTTCTTTGTTATATACTCAGCAAAGTAAAAATTGCATTTTTTTTATTGTTATACCAACAAAAATTTGCATAATTTAACTAAAATAGCTAATTTTTCTAATTTCTATACATATATTGACATACTTTACTGAGAGAGATCTAAATTGTAGATTTTAGCATTAAAATAAATAATTTCACAATTCAAAACATTTTTCTTTATGATTTTTGATATAGATAATATACATTTTATTTGTTTTCAATTTTGAAAAACAAGAGGATCTAAACACTCACCTTCTAAGCTAGAGAGCAAGTTAAGTCTCCAATTTAATCATTTATCAAAACTAAAGCATAAAGCATTTATTGTTTATTGGTTTCATGAAAGTATAAGAGTTGAGAAATTGAATTTTCTAAATAAGTATAACCAAAATTTATATTTGAAGAGTGAATTGAAAGCCAAAAAATAAATTATATTATGTTATGTTATTTGTCTACAGCAGGATGGTTGATTCAATTCACATAGTATTCAAGAGTCATATTGAACATATTTTGCACATAGTCTATTTATTTTATCTATGACAAAGTATGCACTTTTTCATTTTCTTTGTTATATACTCAGCAATGTAAAAATCACATATTTTCATTATTGTATAAATAAGCATTTTCATAAGTTAACTGAAATAACTATTTTTTCTAATTTCTATACATGAATTGACATATTTTAGTGAAATAAATTTAATTTATAGATTTTAGCATAAAAAAATAATTCCATAATTCAAGAAATTATTCTTTTTGCTTTCTAATATAGATAATGTACATTTTGTTCATTTTCAATTATACAAAACAAGAGGACCTAAACACTCATCTTCTGTGCCAAGGTGCAAGTTAAGTCTTCAACTTAAGTATTTATTGAAACTAAAGCATAAAGCATTTACTATTTATTGGTTGCATTGAAAGGATAAGAGTTGGGAAATTGAATTTTCTGAACAAGCATAACCAAAATTTGTATTTGAAAAGAAAATTTAAAATGAAGAAATAAATTATATTACATTTTTTTATTTGTCCACAGTAGGATGGTTAATTCAACTCACATAGTATTCAGGAGTCATATTGAACAAATTTTGCATATAATCTATTTATTTTATCTGTGACAAAGTATGCACTTTTTCATTTTCTTTGTTATATAGTCAACAAAGTAAAAATTGCATTTTTTTTATTGTTATAGAAACAAATATTTGCATAATTTAATTGAAATAACTAATTTTTCTAGTTTCTATACATGTATTGAGATACTTTAGTGAAAGAGATCTAAGTTTCTTGATTTTATCATAAAAATAAATAATTATGTAGTCTAGAAGATTGTTCTTTGTACTTTCTAATATAGACAATGTATATTTTGTTTGTTTTCAATTATGCAAATGTTTATGGAAATATTCACAAATAGTTAATATCAAGTTATAAGTTACAAGCAAGCTAATTTCCATTAAATACAGTTTCCTATGCGAAATTTTGTATTGGTTTATCAACTATACTGATTTCATTTTGTCTCTATTTGCATTTTGTTGTTGTTTCATATGAAAATTTCTTATTTCATTATTTCCTTCAAATTTTTGATGGTGGACCCTACAAAACACGGTGATAATTAATAGTGACTAAAAACTATGCAATAATTTTCCACTATACCATGTCATAGTCAAAGTAGTAAATCATGATAATATGTTTTTTTCTAAACAACATTTTTTGTCAATATATATAAAAATATTAGGTTTTTTCTAATGCTACAATCATTTGTTTTTTAATTGGATCAATATATAGAGTTATACATACATGTTCTTAGAAAGATGGGGGACCATGGTGTGGCTTGATGATGCATGACTGCTAGCATGTGAAAGTAAGTAGCCTATTGTAGTTTGATTTTTTTAGTATCACCATTTGGAAAAGTTTGAATATAAATATATTCAAATGTGTAGATTTTATATAATTAATTGGTTTTATTTGAAAAATATTGTGTTATGATCAATTTGTGTACCTTTTAATTTAATTGATATAGTGATATGCTTAATGATATTATTCTTGTCCATTGTGAAACCACCTTGTATTGTCAATCTTGATAAAATCTCAACTATGCTTTCTTTGTCACCCATGTATTCAACATGTGTCATTTATCTAATTGAAAGGAGAAATTAGTCAATGAAATCATCTCTAGAAATGCATTAGAGGTTGGTATTGTTGGTAGTCTTTATATTGAAAAGAAGCCGGTGGGAATAGACGTATTCACACTCACTTGTGCAGTTATTATAATATGTTTTTGTTGCATGGGTAGGCTTAAAGCATTTTATTACAAGATTGCATATTTTGCATATAGGCTCAAAGGGTCTAGAATATATCTAGGCAATTGCCAAAGTACCATGTACCTTTTTTTAAAATAAAAAAGGAAAAAATGTTATGTCAGATTTATTTTGAAGTGGAATAAGAAACTAGACAAATTCACATTTGGCATTTACCTCAATAGTTGTATCTGCTAACATTTTAAAGCATTATAGAGATTTTTTGGCATGTATATAGGTGATGAATGTTAATTGGGTGTTATGCAAGTTCATATCTTTTGCATTTTACAAGGTTCTTGAAAAGATAAATTATAGGTTCCTTTCTTCATATCTTGTTTTCAAATTCATTTTATTCAGCTTCTAGTATATGGAAGAGGTAGCCCTAAAAATTATCAATGGAAATAGAGAATTAGTGATTTGATACTAACATGTAATAAATTTTCTTGGCATAACATGATTGAAATAAATATAATTTAATTTAATTTGGCTTTGTCACTCTGCAAGTTTCCATCTGTTATTTCCACAATAAACTAATTGTTAACTTCTGATGTAGATGTATAAAGAGCCACTACAGTTCCAGTTGCATAGTCGCCCATGGTGTCCACAAGTTGTTAAATTTTTGAATTGGGGATGAACATATGCTTTGGACAAACTAGGTCTATGAGTTTTATCATAATAGTCTTATTTTTTATTAAAATAAACTCACAGTCACCAAGATCATAAGTATTTTTGGAGTTATAAAAAAGTTTATAATACATATCCCTTTATGCAGTAAGAGTTTTTATTCTTGAAATGGATTAGCGAATCTGCTATATTCAAGGTTATTTTCGTCTCTCCTTTATTGTCTGTTAAATCAAATCGCAAAAGTTCTCTTTTTTTTGTTTGTCAAGTATTGTTCTATATGTCACAAGGACATCACCTTCAAAGATTTATTCACATTTATGGTTGTTGATATCATCAATTGTGACTTGCATATGGCTTAAGTTTATCAATCTACATTTTTTTTAATAGTTATTGTAATTTTTAAGATAATAATAGAATTTAAGAAATAGAAAATTTATAACTCCATACCTTTTGGCTTGTCCTTATGATTCTATTTCTATATGTTCCATTTTGATTTTTTACTCCATTTGTGCTGACCTAAATGACCAATAAAAAATAATTAGCAATAAATTTAATTTTCTTCTGGCAATGCAGTTATATATTTGGATTTACAAAATGCATATAATAAAAATAAAAATTGAAAATGATTTTGGAAAAAAATGTATTGCATAACCTTTATTTTGATATCTACTTTTCAATTTGGTTGTATTCATTTTAAATTTTTCATATTTGAAACTTGATTTGTAAAATATAATCATATAATTCTTTGCTTATTTTGTAATATGAAACACAAGTAAAATTGCATTGTGGTCAATCTAATATACATGGAAGAGATTGGAATCTATTTTTCTTCGATCAATATTTTTCCAACAATGGTCTATGATTGTTCCTACATTTGTAGTTGACATATTTGCTATAAAAAACAAATTGTGGTTTTTTATACATTGCCATAGTAGGTATTGGGAAATTTTGTTTTGCATCATGTCAATATTTAATTCACTAATTAAAATGATATTCATATTATTATTTGTAGTTGAAGTAACATTTTATATGAACGTTAACAGATCTGCAAGGGGAGCTTTTGGTGTTAAGTATATATTTGATATGTGGATGTATATGTTTGAATAGTTGATGTCAATTGTAATTATTTCTAGATTTGGCATATTAAATGTTTCAATGGTTTGCTTGGAAATTACTTGTTTACAGCATGTCATGATACCATGAATATTTATTGTAGCAAACCAATCAAATTTGTTTGTTAGCATTCTTTTGTTTCACACTGTATCTGTTAGATTTTCTTGTAAGCATAATACATGCACAACCATGAGTTAATTATCATGTGTTATGTTTTATAAGTACAATTGCAAGATACTTGTGTTCAAAGAACATATAGTGAAACATTCTAAGAGTTTGTATCTAAAGTCACATACGAATTGCCATCATGTAAATTGTTGAAATCTTTGCATTTCTCTTTTTACTTCATTAGATACTGAAAAAGAAATTCTTTTCTAATCTATTTATAAGGTACAAATGTTTCATGTTTTTGACTTTAGATATTGCAGTGTAAACGAGGCCATGGTAGTTCACTTGGTGAGGGTCAAAATCTAGAGCATTCATTGTTAATCCTTATGATCTATGGATTGTTCTTGCACATGTTATTTGAATAGGAAATTGTTCTCACAAAAGTATTTCTTTATTTATGTTTTTTTTTTTTTTTTTTTGCAATTCTTGCTATTGGAGTCCATTGTTTGTGAATCTGTTCAGTGTAAAAGTGTTTCATTTTTTATATTTGAAATTTTATAACATTTAAATCATAGAATTGTACCCATACAATATTACTAATATCATTTGTATAATATTTGAAAATACCATCTGCACCATTGACTAAGCCATCAGTTATATTGTAATTTCTGCCAATTAGCTCTACTAGAATTTGTTTTTTAAGGATTATTTTATTTGGCAATATGGGTTTTTTTACTATCTACAAATTATTTGTCAATTTCATTGGGTTGGATGTGGTCAATTGCATTTAGCACATATGTTTCTCCTTGAAAAATAATAAACATTTTCTCATTATAAAGTTGAACATCTTTGTTTCTATGAAACAAATATGGAAATGTTGGATCAAGTGCAAAAGGTCTATAGAAATGATCATTTAAGTATTCTACATTATTTTTTGTTTGCTTGCATGTTCTTATATGATTTAAGATTGAAACAAATTTGTCATCTTATTGTCTAATAACTTGTTCTAATTCAAAGTATTTGACATTGTTGGTCCAAAATACATATGGTATTATTTCACCATGCATTTTTGGATTTTTAAATATCTAATTGTCTTGGATGGATTGCATTTAGTAGAAGTCACCACAAAAAATTATGTTTATATTTTGAAAAGGAATTGTAGGTGTATGCATAATTTGACGAAGCCTCTTGTTTATGTTATAAATCATATGGTTCCTATTACAGATACCTCATCAATAAGTATTATGCACAATTATTCATATTTTTTAGTCATTGTATGTGAAGTATTTGAATCCAATGGGAGCATTGTAGACATTTTGTGGGGTAATTGGAAAATAGAGTGGGCAATTGCACCATTTGCATGGTATGTAGCTTTGCCAATAAATGTAACATTAATATTTTTTGGTTTAAGAGGATCACTATCAAGTTGTTTATTGTAAAAGTGACATATTACTTGGTATATCACTTTTGTTGTATATGTTTTTTCTATTCTTGCTCCACTTATTAAGATTGAATACAATAGCTCATTTGGAGATAATATTTTCCTCATTATGATATCTTTTACAATATGTTGATGATGTGACTATTTTTGTGAGTTGAAATAGTCTTCTTTGCTTATGAAGAATGGTTGTTTGCTTATTTCAAGTGTGTTTCTTCTTTTGGTATCTATTTTTGTTTTATTTTTGATATGCTATATGGCAGCATTGATATTATATTTTTCAATTGTCACAAAGCATTTTTTAGGTTCATTTTCATTATTGATATCAAATATTATATTTTTTTTCTATGGAGATCTGTAATGGTAGTGTCAATGTTCCCCCACTTTAATTGTAATTGTGCATTGAAATTGCACTCCATATTTTCTATGTTTTCTTTATGCATAGCATAAGCCAAGGACCACCTTTGATTTTTTTTCAATGACTCTTTAGGTTCTTCATACGGTATAAATAACATCATTGTTTCTCTCTAATAGTTTTCAGGATCGATATGTTTATTTTATTTGGCATAACATATTATTTGTGATTTTTTCATCTTTTTATATTTTTAGATATTCTCATATAGTATTTTATGTATTCTACTAGGCATATATGCTCTAAATATTTAGTGTTCCATTATATTTGTCAGTGATAAAAAGCACACATTATGTTTTTAGAATCATGATGTTCTTGTGCTAATATTTTTGGGCCTTTTAAAATGCATGTTCTACTTGACAATGTCAATGTGTTTATAAACATTATTTTTTAAAGAATAATGCAGTGTTAAAGATAGGAAAATGTGTACATCCTAAAGACTAGACATTTTTTGATAATTAAGGAGAGTGTTACCAAGATTTTGTATGAATTCAAAATTATTTTCATTTATTTTCGATAGTTCATCATGTACTTTGTAAAAAACAACTGTCAGTGTTTGATCTAGCTTAATCATGTATAATGTGCAATATGTTGCTACAGAATATCCATCAACAATAAATTATGTAACTGTGTTTGCATACCAAAGGTTGGGAACATGAATTGCAAAATCATTTGTCCACATGTCCATTTGTTCTCATTTTAACATTATAATAGGATAGGCAATTAGCGATTGCAATTATGTCAAATATCTCTCCATAGTTAAATTCTCATTTATTAAAAACATTTCAAATATTATGCTTTTGTCATATTTTCTATTTTGAAGCTCTTTCAGAAGAGATTTGGAATAATTTTTAGTTTCATCATCATTGTTTTCTAAAGGTTGTAGTATAATTATCCTATCCATTGGAGGCAACAAAAAATTGAATCTATAGTATAATTTCTTGTATTTTTACAAGTATGTGTATGATGATGTGTTTTCATTTTTGTTAAAATATCATCAAGCCATAACGAATTATAAGACACATACTTGTCAATAAATTTCTCAATCGCTAAATTTTTACAATGGCCACATATAAGGGCATCATGTATCCAAAACATAAAATGAACATGTTCATTTCCTCTATTTTAGAATTTTGTGACAAAGAACTAGTCTCCAATTTGGTCAAATAATTGTTTATTTTACATTATCATTTTATTTAATGTATTCACCCTATGATTGATATAATGACTACAAATTATTAGGATTCTTCTTATTATTGTATCAATATCATTTTCAAATATGTTTTCATTATGTTGTGGTGGCTTTTTTTTGGGTTATATTTACTAATGCTTTGCATAATGGCCTTTAAAATTGTTCATCACTTTTTAAAGTAACAAAAAAAGTAGGCGGTCATAATTTCCTTATGATTACAATTTTTATTTATTTATTTATTTTTTCCAAACAGTCAAGCGATATTCAAATGTTTTTTAAAGATTCAAAAGCTATTGGAGATTTTAAGATTTTCTCTATGTTTGATTTGCTCTTAATATCTTTTGCATAATATTTTTTCCCTTTTAATTCACCTTTCCGTATGCATATCCATGAGCACCTACAAACTTGTATGATAATTTTAATTGCTTTGCAAAAAAGGTTTGTAATATGAGTTGCAATATCATTATTTTCATGTAAAAATTTTCATTTTGCTATTTTTGATATGAGAATGTTTTTGTAATATAATCAAGTTGGTTATAACCATAATATAAAGTTGGGAAGTTCATTTCTTCTAAAAACTCATCTTAGAAAATACCTAATGGTTTTAAGCCTTCAGATGGTGCAATTTTAGTAATTTTGATTTATAAATCTTTTATTGAATGTGCACTTTCAAATCCATGTATAACTGGTTTTGTGATTGGCTCTACGTCATTTTTAATTACATTATTGTCAATGTCTTCTACATTGTCAATGTCCTTTGCTGATTGCCTAATTTTATTTTCAAGTGTGGCATACTAGTTTTTTTCAATTGCAACTCTTTATTTCACATACAATGGCATTTTGCATAGTTCACCCAATGCATCTATGACACATGTTGGCCTGATGTTCCCTCTTACATATGCATTTTTATATTCTAATTTATGTTTTACTTTAACTGAAATTGTTTTAACTTCGTTTATACATTTTCAAGGCAATGCCTTTTGAATATAGTCAAAATCAATAGGCATATTTATAATTATTCCAAGAAATCCTATTTGTGCTCTTTTATATCCAAGTTGTCTTATTTGTGCAAAATCAATGCACATAAAAACTAATCTTTCTTCTAGTGAGCTTAGTTTCTTAACTACATCTATGGATTTATTTTTTCTTATTCAAAAAGGACAAGCAAACATAGGCATCTTTTCTTTTCGATTGAATTTTTGCATTGTTTTCATAGTTAACCTATCTTCTTTTACTCAAATTTGAAATCAATAATAATTGAAGACCAAATATTAGCGATATCCTTGCTAATGTTAACAATGTCTCTTTTAAAGTGTAAACATTCACAAACTGAACAAGCAATAGTAGGTGTATCTTTAATCCATTGTGAGTATATTTTGATTGTTTTTTCTATTTTTTCATTTTCTATTTGCATTACATGTTAATTATTTATTTTTTCATGTGTTTTTTTTTAAACATTGTAATTATATGTTTTTCTTTGTATCACACTTCAATGATAGTTTTTTTTCACTCATATGTTTTCCTTTCCTATTCTAATAACCATTGGAACTTTATCACTGTCTATTTCAGCAATGTTGTCATTGTTTTGTTCTACAATATTTGCCATTATTATTTGTTCATGAATTTGTTTTTTTAACAAATGCAATGTTTTTCCCTTTTTTTTTTTAGGTATTTCTTTGTCTTATTTTTTAATCATTGTTTCTTTTGTACATGGTGATATGATCGGGATACCAATATCTTGTTCTCCTATTTTAGGAGACAAGTAATTGAATTTGTCTATTGCATTTAAATTTTGTAAGCATATTTATTCATCTACTATATGCATAAGCGCATGAGATAAATTTATTGGAATCGATACATGATGTCTTTTACATAAAGGTTCATAATGAATATGCATTATGTCTATTTCAAATGAAATTATGTTGTATATTTATTTTGGTTGTAAGTAGTTTCTGTATATGTTAATGATTCTTTTGCTTTTTACTGACCAGTTCTAAATTCTAATTTGAAAAATATTTGAAAGCCATAACAAGCATAAATGGACACCCTCTATTTTTCCTTCTCTATATGGAATTCCAATCATATTGATATATTATTTCCAATTTGAGATGTTTTTATTTTCATTTTTTGATAATTCTAGTTGGCATAACTACAAGTAATGCATTGTATATTTGTCCATTGTGAAAATTGCATTGCAAAATGTTTGTGCCATATAGCATCTAAGAGATTAGACATCAAATTCATTTTTTGTTAATAAGCTTATTGCATTGAATACACTTTTGCCACAACTATTAGCAAATGATGATGCTAAATAAAGGCCATAATTTTTCATTTCACATGAAATAGCATCCCATTTATGCTGAAGATTTTTATATGTATTTGATAATTTAAATTGTTCAATTTAACCAGTTTTAATACTTTCAACATTTTTTCTTTTGCATAACAAAGGCTGATAGTGGCCACATCTAGGATTGTTGTCATTGAATAATATTGAATATTCTAGTATAGATGACTCTATTTTAAAGTGTAAATACTTTATTTTTTGTATCAATGACAATAAGAAAATTGATATGTTCAACCATTTAGATATCCATTGGATAAAAAATGTTTCACCCCATAGGCCAATTTTGGTTACATTTGTATCGTTCTTTGCAGAAAGCCTCATTCCAGATAAATAGGTTTCTTTATCACGTATTCCATGTAAATCATAAAGCACATTATAATGTATTTCATGTTTGTATGATTGTATTGCATCTATATTTGTATTGATTAAGCATACTATGAAATAATCAATCATTCCATTTCATAATTCATTTGATCTGTAACAAAACTTTAGTAAAATTTGAATTGTATCAAAAAGATAGTCACCTACATTGTATTTAAATGAATTAATTCAGAAAAGGTGACTATCTTTTAGTTCATCATCAATGTTTTAAAACATCTTTAGTTGTTGTTGATATGTTTCAACATCTATTAACATTTCATTTAATCTAGTTTCTGGTTTCCCTTTTTTGGTCCTCATGGTTTCCCTATTGCATAAAAGTGTAATTGCATTGGCAATGACAAAGATGACATTTTCATTTGACAAATATAAATATTTTAATCGACTAACAGTTGAAGCTAAATTCAATCTTCATCTACAATTAATTGAATTCTATATAAAGCTTTTTATGTAGAAATAAATCATTTGCTCTAATTGAATCAATCCAGATAGCTAAAAATAAAATTAAAAAACTCCAATACCTCAACAGATAGGTGAATTTAATTATTATAAATACTTTCAAATCAAACAAAAAATTCTATTACCTTTTCAAATAAGTAAATAATGAAGGAAATCACAAAAGAATCTAAATTGCATTTTTTTAATAAGTAAATTTTCTACAAAACAGTCTATAACATTTAATTTTTTTTCAAATGTATTTGTTTCAAATGCTTTCAAAAAGAAATGCAAGTAACTTTTTAAATACATCAATCAAGAAGGTAAATATAGTATCTGCAATATACAAGTCACTTGGAACTCATTATTATTTTTTAAAATACAACACACAATATGACATTTAATAAAGACTACACATGGTCCAAATGCATTTGTCAATTGATATAATAACAAGTAAAAGTAGATAAGCAATAATAATAGTTAACAAGTACATGTTCATTATACACACACACACACACATATATATATCAACAAGCCTGGGAGCCCAAATTTGCACCCTCATATCTTTGACCACACTTCCATGCATGACTTGAGATATGGTACATCACAACTAGGAACTAATATGATCACAACCATATGACCAACTCTCCTTGATTCATCCACATGTGGCAATTATGATATCATCAAACTGCCTACTCAAAATTTTTACCACTAGACCCAAACTGTCTAGATGAAAACTATGTTCTACCAAATGAATTCCACTTATGTATACAGAATCTCCAATCATAAAAAAATCTTATATTACCCTTTGCACATGATTAATACTCCATAATCATCCCTGACAATCTCTAACCATGTCAAATCTGAAGATCAACCAAGCCAACTTCAAGCACACTAGGACAAACACATTGCATACTTTGTCATTGTTATTTAGGCTATCAAATAAATTCATCCACTTACCATAACACCTCCATGATATCGCCATGAGATCATTGACAACTCTCCCACAAATTCCTTCAAGGAAATTGAATTAAACTATTGAATAGTATTGATAACAAATTAAAAGTAAACTATAAATTATAAAAACAAATGCTTTTGACTCAAAATAATTTTATTGACAAATTATTAAATATAAATATTAAAACATCAAAAATATGTATCAAAAAATACTTTAAAAATTAATAATGACTATTTAAAATGGAAAAATGTCTATGGCTTGCATTCATTTGTATTGACGCAGATGAATGGTGTAAGAAAGGTCAATAGGTCAATGGAGCTCAAAATAAGTATGACGCTGACAAGTGTCCTAACTTGATAGGTTTAAAGTCAAATTCTTTCATAGAAAGTGTTTTGGATGAATTTTCAAGGATGAATTATTTTGGAGAAAGTGTATCAAAGAAAATGTATATGGCAAAGGTCTTTGCAAAAATCCCAAAGAAAATGTCTTTGCCAAAAATCTTGAAACAAAAAGCCTGAAGTAATTTTCATGATAAAAATTCTAAAGACCTGAAAGTTTTAGACAAAATATCCAAAACAAAAGTTCTGATAAGGACAAATTGTTTGGAGAAATTTCTTTAAGGAAATTGTTCTAATGTAAAATGTCTGATAAAATTTTTGTAGGGAAAATACCTAATGAAAAATGTTTGAAGAATTATTTGTTGCAGGGAAATTCTTTGAACAAGTTCCAAGGTTTGGAGATATTCAAACAACCATCAAGTTGAACCTTGAAAAGTAACTATTTGGATTTGAAAATTCTTAGATGTGTGTGTAGATGTTAATGACATTGGGGTAGAAATTAAAGTTGGGGCTCATGAAATAGTTGTTTGCATTCAAAAATTGTCAAAGGGTCCCTGACTAAATGTCAAGTTGAAAAGTGTCCAATTCTTGGGCACCTAGATCAAATCTGATGGTGAGTAGGTAAAGATAGGTCAGTGGGTCTAGGTATATCTAAGAGAGCATATTTAATCATGGATTTAGGATCGATGGTGATCTCAAATTCAAAAGGTTAAAGGATCTGTAGGATGAACGCTCGAGTGCCAAACATCAAGGTCTGGGGTGCCTGTATAAAGATCTAATGGTACACATCGATTGATATTGATAGTGGGATCAATTTGATCAATGTTATGTGTTTAATTTCATAACAAAGATCTAACATTGTGTATTAAAGGTATAAAATTCAAGGGAGTCTGATTAAATGTGAGACCACCACATGACACAAACATAGAAGTAGATATACTGATTGTAAGATCCTGACATGCTAAGACATAAATATGATAGTTAGATTAGTTGGCTAGAGAAAACATGATCATGGATTTGTTAGATGCATAAGTGTGAGATTTTTATTGTTACAGAGTCTTAGTGGCATAGAGGAGGTTGAATATATTGATGTAGCCATTCATGATTGCATGTAGCAATAGTCTCAGGCTGCATGATCTTTCTCCATCTTTTCATGTTAGACAATGTCCTAACAGCATTAATATTTGGGTCTTAGGTGAGCACTATAACAAATAATCAGAGGAGCTAACCTCGCTAAAAAATCCTAGAGGTCTAACATAGTATTTATAAATCATACTGAAATCATTTTGCACATAGTCTATTTATTTTATCTATGACAAAGTATGTACTTTTTTGTTTTCTTTGTTATTTACTCAACAAAGTAAAAATTACACTTTTTAATTGTTTTAGAAACAAATATTTTCATAAGTCAACTAAAATAGTTAATTTTTATAATTTTTATACATGTACTGACATACTATAGTATACAGAGATCTAATTTCTAGATTTTAGCATAAAAATAAATAATTTTGCAATTCAGGAGATTGTTCTTTGTGCTTTCTAATATAGATAATGTACATTTTATTCATTTTTAGTTATGCAAAACAAGAGGACATGAACACTCACCTTCTAAGCATATCCACAGTAGGATGATTGATTCAACTCACACAGTATTCAAGAGTCATATCGAACACATTTTTCACATAGTCTAATTATTTTATCTATGACAAAGTATGCACTTTTTCATTTTCTTTGTTATATACTCAGCAAACTAAAAATTGTATTTTTTTATTATTATACCAACAAACATTTGTATAATTTAACTAAAATAGCTAATTTTTCTAATTTCTATACATATATTGACATACTTTACTGAGAGAGATCTAATTTGTAGATTTTAGCATAAAAATAAATAATTTCACAATTCAAAAGATTTTTCTTTATGCTTTTTGATATAGATAATGTACATTTTATTTGTTTTCAATTTTGAAAAACAAGAAGACCTAAACACTCACCTTCTAAGCTAGAGAGAAAGTTAAGTCTCCAATTTAATCATTTATCAAAACTAAAGCATAAAGCATTTATTGTTTATTGGTTTCATTGAAATTATAAGAGTTGAGAAATTGAATTTTCTAAATAAGTATAACCAAAATTTATATTTGAAGAGTGAATTGAAAGAAAATAAATAAATCATATTACGTTATGATATTTGCCCATAGCAGGATGGTTGATTCAATTCACATAGTATTCAAGAGTTATATTGAACATATTTTGCACATAGTCTATTTATTTTATCTATGACAAAGTATGCACTTTTTCATTTTCTTTGTTATATACTCAGCAAAGTAAAAATCACATATTTTCATTATCATAGAAATTAAAATTTGCATAAGTTAACTAAAATAGCTATTTTTTTCTAATTTATATACAAGAATTGACATAATTTAGTGAAAGAAATCTAATTTCTAGAATTTAGCATAAAAATAAATAATTCCGCAATTCAGGAAATTATTATTTTTGCTTTCTAATATAGATAATGTACATTTTGTTCATTTCAATTATACAAAACAAGAGGACCTAAACACTCATCTTTTGAGCCAGGGTGCAAGTTAAGTCTTCAACCTAAGTATTTATTAAAACTAAAGCATAAAGCATTTACTATTTATTGGTTGCATTGAAAGGATAACAATTGGGAAATTGGATTTTTTGAACAAGCATAACCAAAATTTGTATTTGAAAAGCAAATTTGAAATGAAAAAATAAATTATATTACATTTTTTTGTTTGTCCATAGTAGGATGGTTGATTCAACTCACATAGTATTCAGGAGTCATATTGAATGCATTTTGTATATAATCTATTTATTTTATCTATGACAAAGTATGCACTTTTTCATTTTATTTGTTATATAGTCAACAAAGTAAAAATTGCATTTTTTCTATTTTTAGAGAAATAAACGTTTACATAATTTAATTGAAATATCTATTTTTTCTAATTTCTATACATGTATTGACATACTATAGTGAAAGAGATCTAATTTTCTAGATTTTAGCATAAAAATAAATAATTACGTAGTTTAGGAGATTGTTCTTTGTACTTTCTAATATAGACAATGTATATTTTGTTTATGTTCAATTATTCAAATGTTTGTGGAAATATTCACAAATAGTTAAAATCAAGTTATAAGTTACAAGCAAGCTAATTTCCATTAAATACAGTTTCCTATGCGAAATTTTATATTGGTTTATCAACTATACTGATTTCATTTTGTCTCTATTTGCATTTTGTTGTTATTTCATATGCAAACTTCTTATTTCATTATTTCTTTGAAATTTTTGATGGTGGACCCTACAAAACACGGTGATAATTAATAGTGACTGAAAATTGTGCAATAATTTTCCACTATACCATGTCATCGTCAAAGTAGTAAATCATGATAATATGTTTTTTTCTAAACACCATTTTTTTGTCAATATATAAACTCATTAGGATTTTTCTAATGCTACAATCATCTGTTTTAATTGGATCAATATATAGAGTTATACATACATGTTCTTAGAAAGATGGGGGACCATGGTGTGGCTTGATGATGCATGACTGCTAGCGTGTGAAAGTAAGTAGCTTGTTGTAGTTTGATTTTTTTAGTATCACCATTTGGAAAAGTTTGAATATAAATTTATTCAAATGTGTAGATTTTATATAATTAATTGGTTTATTTAAAAAATATTGTGTTATGATCAATTTTCCTACCTTTTAATTGAATTGATATAGTGATATGCTTAATGATATTATTCTTGTCCATTGTGAAACCACCTTGCATTGTCAATCTTGATAAAATCTCAACTATGCTTTCCTTGTTAGCTATGTATTCAACATGTGTCATTTATCTAATTGAAAGGATAAATTAGTCAATGACATCATATCTACAAATGCATTGGAGGTTGGTATTTTTGGTAGTCTTTATATTGTAAAGAAGCTAGTGGGAATAGACCTATTCACACTCGTGTAGTTATTATAGTATGTTTTTGTTGCATGGGCAGGCCTAAAGTATTTCATTACAAGATTACAGATTTTTCATATAGGCACAAAGAGGCTAGAATATACCTAGGCAATTGTCAAAGTACCATGTACCTTTTTTTTAAATAAAAAAGGAAAAAATGTTATGTCAAATTTATTTTGAAGTGGAATAAGAAAGTAGACAAATTCACATTTGGCATTTACCTCAATAGTTGTATCTACTA
This sequence comes from Torreya grandis, assembly GCA_037957365.1. Classification (NCBI taxonomy): domain Eukaryota; kingdom Viridiplantae; phylum Streptophyta; class Pinopsida; order Cupressales; family Taxaceae; genus Torreya; species Torreya grandis. The sequence goes on along the minus strand of JARHVA010000099.1, from coordinate 6,235,751 downwards.
ACATTTTAAAGCATTATAGATATTTTTGGGCATGTATATAGGTGATGAATGTTGATTGGGTGTTATTCAAGTTCATATCTTTTGCATTTTACAAGGTTCTTGAAAAGATAAATTGCAGGTTCCTTTCTGCATATCTTGTTTTCAATTTCATTTTATTCAGCTTCTAGTGTATGGAAGAGATAGCCCTAAATATTTTCAATCGAAATAGAGAATTAGTGATTTGATACTAAAATGTAATAAATTTGCTTGGAATAACATGATTGCAATAAATATAAATGAATTTACTTTGGCTTTGTCACTCTGCAAGTTTCCATTTGTTATTTCCACAATAAACTGATTATCAACTTTTGATGCAGATGTATAAAGAGCCACTATAGTGCTAGTTGCATAGTAGTCCATGGTGTCAACAAGTTGTTAAATTATTGAATTGGGGATGAACATATGCTTTAGACAAACTAGGTCTATGAGTTTTATCATAGTAGTCTTATATGTTATTAAAATAGACTCACAGTCACCAAGATCATAAGTAATTTTTGGAGTTATAAAAAAGTTTATAATACATATCCCTTTATACAGTAAGAGTTTATATTCATGGATTTGGATTAGAGAATCTTCTATATTCAAGGTTATTGTCATCTCTCCTTCATTGTCTGTTAAATCAAATCACAAAAGTTCTCTTGTTTTTTGTTTGTCAAGTATTGTTCTATATGTCAAAAGGACATCACCTTCAAAGATTTATTCACATTTATGGTTGTTGATATCATCCATTGTGACTTTCATATGGCTTAAGTTTATCAATCTACATTTTTTAATAGTTATTGTAATTTTTAAGATAATAATAGAATTTAAGAAATAGAAAATTTATAACTGCATATCTTTTGGCTTATCCTTATGATTCTATTTCTATATGTTCCATTTTGATTTTTTGCTCCATTTGTGCTGACCTAAATGACCAATAGAAAATAATTAGCAATAAATTTAATTTTCTTTTGGCATTGCAGTTGTATATTTGGATTTACAAAATGCATATAATAAAAATAAAAATTGAAATTAATTTTGGGAAAAAATGTATTACATACCTTTTATTTTGATATCTACTTTTCAATTTGGTTGTATTTATTTTACATGTTTCATATTTGAAACTTGATTTGTAAAATAGAATCATATAATTCTTTGCTTATTTTGTAATATGAAATGCAAGTAAAATTGCTAAAAACTCTTTGAAGCAAATAGGTTGAACCTTGTCCTCGCTTAGTGCGAGTGCACAAGTATTTTATTAATATTCAAAAAATCAAGTACATAAGGGTGCCTTTACTCCATTAACCCTTTTACAATGCAAAGATAGATTTATATAGTTTTTACCAATGACCGGTAAAAACAACTAATCTTATAACCAACAATTTATGGGAAAACAACTCGTAAGGTAGTTTTAGTTAATTAACACAAAATATAAAACTATCTAGAACTAAAACTAAGTAGGTTTATTTTATGGGGGTGTCTTTACTAAAAGATGCATGCCCCATTTACAATAATTATTTATTAACTACAAAAAATCTAACCTAATGTTAAGACTTTGGAATAAGTCCTAACAAACCCCCCTATGATCCAAAGTCAGGTCTTTGGACACATACCAAGCATTTTTCTAAATTTTTCAAATTTGATTCTATCAAGGGGTTTTGTGAAGATATCAGCTATCTAATCGAAATTTGGGCAATATATTGGATCAAGAGCTTTCTTTGACACCAGCATTCATAGATAATGGTATTTGACATCCATACGTTTTGTTTTTGTATGAAACACTGGATTCTTAGACATCTTGATTACACTTTGATTATCAATGTATAACTATGTAGGAGCAAAATGAGAAACCTAAAGATCTTCAAGAATACAACAAAGGTAAACAATTTCTTTGGAAGCATCCCATGCTGCAATATACTCTGATTATTTTGATAAATTTGCCACTATATCCTACTTTTTATAACACCAAGCAATGGCAGCTGAACCCATATGCATAGTGTATTTTGTGGTTGACACTCTGTCATCCACACATCCACCAAAATCTGCATCACAATATCCAACAAGTTTGAAGTTCTTATTACGGTAGTATTCAAGGCCATATGTTTTCATTCCCTAAAGGTAACAAAGTACTCATTTTGCTGCATGCCAATGAATTTCTCTAGGATCATGCATAAACCTAGATAAAATATCAACTAAAAATGAAATATCAGGCCTGGTATTCATCAAGTATATCAAACCTCCCACCAATTGTCTATACGTGGTGCCATCAAAAAGGCACTGCTATCATCCTTAGACAATTTCAAGTTACTTTCCATGGGAGTGAGGGTAGGTTTGCAATCACTCATGTCAAACCTATCTAATAACTCAAAAATATACTTAGTTTGTGAAATGAAAATACTATGCTCTTTTTGAGTTACCTCTATGCCTAGATAGTAGTGAAGAAGTCCAAGATATGTCATCTCAAACCCATCTTTTAATTCCTTCTTCACAGACTTGTTATGGTTTTCATCATTTCCTATAATAAACAAGTCATCAACATAGAGAACAAGTATCACCATTTTTTTACCCTGCACTCAAAAATAGAGAGTATCATCATATTCACTACAATGAAAACTAATGGATTTCAAGTATGAATCCATTTTCTCATACCAAACCCTAGGTGCTTGTTTGAGTCCATACAAAGCTTTTATCAATTTACATACTTTATGTTCAGCACCCACCTATTCAAAACCCTGAGGTTGTTTCATATATACTTCTTCCTATAAATCACCATTTAAAAAATCACTTTTAACATCCAATTGATGTACTTTCCAAATATTTTGTGCTGCTAAGGCAAGTACCATATGAATAGTGTGCCATTTGGTAGTTGGTGAAAATGTTTCCTCATAGTCAATACCTTCTTATTGTGCATATCCTTTTGCAACAAGTCGTGCCTTATGTTTATCAATGGAGCCATCTGATTTATGCTTAGTCCTATAAACCCATTTACATCTGATGGGTTTAACATGTGGAGGAGGATCAACTAAAACCCATGTATTATTGATAAGAATTGCATCATACTCATTTTTCATTCCCTTTTGCCAAACATGTTCAATAGATGCCTCCTCAAAAGTGGATGGCTCAGTGGAAGAAGTAGTAACAACCATATCATAGTTTACCTATTTTCAATAATTCCTGGGCCCTGTTAAACCAACTTCATCTATTGTCAAGTCAGAAAAATTATTTTGAGCCCATTTTGGATACTTAGTCAAATTATTCAAATCAGGGACTCCAGAATTCTCATCATGTGCATCATTCAAAGGGGGACTTAGAGAATTTTCAACAATTTCTAAGTCATCAACCTGTGAACTTGTAGATGAAGGAAAGTGAAAGAATTTGAGTCTCATACCATAAATTCAAAGAGTTATCCCCATTATTCAAACCCTTATCTCTTTTTGTATTATTCCTTGCTAATCTATCAAGTTGAGAATCAATCTCTGTAGTGTTCATAGTCCCAAACTCATCAAATATTACATCTCAACTCACTATGAATTTTCCTGAATCCTGTGCAAGCAAATGAAACCCCTTTTTATCTTCAAAATAACCAAGAAAGATGCATTTTTGACTTCATGGTTCCAACTTAGTTCTGTGTTTAATAGGAACCAAAGCAAAACAAAGACATCCAAACACTTTCAAGTGTTTAACTTTGGGTTTAAACCCATACCATGCCTCATATGGAGTTTGTCCCAAAAGTGTAACTATGGGGGACCTATTTATCAAATACACTACAGTACCAATAGCTTCTGCCCTAAACTTATCATCAAGCTATTTATAGTGCAACATGGCACATGTTGTGCCTTATAAAGTTCTATTCAACTGTTCAGATACTCCATTTTGTTGTGGAGCATAAGCATTACTATATTGTCGATGAATACCATGTTCTCAACAATAATCTGAAAATTCCTTTGAGGTATACTCACCTCTATTAGCTGAACGAAGAGTGGCCAAATGTGAACCTGTTTCTTTTTCAAATAAGTGTAACCAATAAACAAACTTAGTGAAAACTTCAGATTTGTTTTTCATGAAGAATACCCAAGTCATCCAATAAAAGTCATCAATAAACAAGACAAAGTATCTACACCCACCAATGGATGACTTTTTCATGTCACATACATCACTATGAACTAACTGTAAACATCTGTTAGCTCTCTAAGATGACTATTTAAGAAATTTTTCCCAATTTTGTTTGCCCAAAACACATGACTCACAAAGAATACTATCTTTGTGAAAAGTGGGCAACCCATTCACCATACCATATCTCTGCAAATCCACTAAAGAGTGGATATTCAAATGTCCATAGCGGAGATGCCATAACTGCTATGTAGACATAGTACCTGTACCTACGTCAACAGCTGTTGCAAGTTCTATACTAGGAGGAAGCACTTTACAATGCAATCTAACCAAGTTTCCATCTTCATATCCTGTATACATTATTTTATAATCATCCTTCATTAAATTGATGTAAATGAACCCATTTTCAAGCACAATTTGATAACCTTTCTTTCGAATAGTTACCAAAGAAAGTAATTGTTTCTTCAATGTGGGAAAATACCAAACATCCTGCAAGTATTTTATAGACCCATTAGGAAGAAGAATCCGAATAGATCCAAGTCCTAGTGGTGTATGCATAGACTTATTTTCTAAGGCAACTAGAGAGAGAGAAGCTTCCTTATAAGACCAAAAGAAATGTCTCCTAGATGTCATGTGTTTGGTTGCTCCTGTGTCTAAAACCCATACATCTGTGAGCTCATCTCTAGCCTCATATTCAATATAATCAATGTGCCCCAAAGTAGTGAATGCAGATTCATGGGCAACATTACTAGATTCATCATATTCATGATCAACATACTGAGTAGAGTTAGACTTAGTCACTTTTTGTGGCCTCTGAATTTTATCAAAAGGAATCCTACATTGTGAGGCAATGTGACCAAATTTTCCACATCTATGACACTGAATGTTTGATCTACCTCGACCTCTGCCCCTATATGAGTTGTGACCATGTCCTAGATCACTTGTTTCATGTGAATGTGATTGATTAGATTGTTGATTATATTAATGAACCCTACCTCTATTATGATATCTTCCTCCTCTATAACCTCAACCCCCTCTATAACTATTTCCTCTATTGTTTTGATGCCTAGATGAAGATGAACTAGGCTTTGACTCTAAAACATGGGCTTATTCAATTTTCTTGGATTTCTTGGGTAGAGAGAGGTCATGTTAGATGAGCAACTCAACCAACTTATCAAAGGTGATTCTTTTGATCTTGTCAGAGACATGCAACATTTTAACAAAATTCCTATAGGACCCTGGTAGTCCTTTTAAAGTAGCAGTGACTATGAGGTCATCATCTAGTTTTTCAATACTAGCCTTAGTGTACTCAATAGTGATATTTTTCAACTTAGACATATATTCTCCCATATCCCTATATTCATCTAATGACAAAGTAAATGATTGCATATGAATATCTATCTTCTTATGCTTAGGTTTCTTATCATACAAATCTGACAATGTTTTCCATGCAGTGTAACTATGAGGATAATTTTCAATATGAACATAAGTATCATGAGTACAATAATATTTAATGAGAGCTAAGGCCTTAGAATCATGCAAATTGAATATATCTAATTTAGCCTTCTCTGTTGGCAATGTGGGATGTTCATTCTTAACAATATCCCATAACTCATTAAAAACTAATGAAGCCTCCATCAATCATTTCCAATCTGAATAAATGGAAATTGTTAATCTATCACCATCTATAAGTAAATTTTGAATTTTTGCCATCTTTAAATGAAATCAAGTGCAGTAGAGAAAAGTGTGACAAAATTCAAAAGAAATGAAACAAATATCACACTCACTGCACAAGACACTGCTTCTACGGGGTTTTGCACTTAACCTCCGCATAGAGCACAAAAAAAATAAGTATTTTTGATGGGTTTTCCACTTAACATCACCAAAAATCAATGATTACACCCTTATTTCACTAAATTACAACCTTATTCCACCAATTACATCCTTATATCACCACAACAATGTAAAAGAAATAGAATTGAATTCCCCCTTTTTCGATTTTTAAAATAACACAATACAATAAGTATGTGTTTTACAACATATGTGTTTTAAAAAAAGCATATTCTAAAGTAAAAAGAACTTTCTCCAAAAAGAAGGGATTTAAACCCTTGACCTCCTCCTTTGCAAACTTCTTACAAAATAATCTTAACCAATTGCTCTAAGAGCATTTTCAGAACATTACACTCAGAAATTTCTACTTATTCTAGATTTTGTGTATGAAGGAAAAAAAATTACATGTGTGTAAATAAATTCATTTTTTCCCCTTTTTCAGCCTTCTCAAGCAAGCTTCCTCCCATGGGACCCAAAGCATAATTTTTCATATCCAAAAAACTTTAGAAACAACAATTTTTTTTTGAGTTTTATTACAGTGCCATGTTTGCCTGGGATGCCATGGTTGCTCCTGGTAATTTTCTCTTCACCTGTTCTCTCTCCTACAGACCATTTAAATCTGTATAAGTATGATAAAATAGATTTTAACTGAGTTTTGGTAGATTTTCAAGGTATGTTTTTTAGGGAATGGATTCAAAATGAACTCAGGGCATTGGAAGGCCATACAATAGGCCGTACAACTCTATAAAATTCCTAGATTTTTATTTTGAATGCAAAAAATAGGTTTTTAATACCATTTGATCAATATTGGTAGGTATTTTAGCTTTTAAGAGGCTTGAGAATGAATTTAAATAACAAAGGCAACCATGAATAGAAATTACAAAGGTTTTCAATAGGAAACAGGTCGTACAAGTTTGATTTTTGCAAAAAAATAATGAATTTAATAACATTTAAATGCTAAAAAATTTATTTTTATGTCAGATGAGGAGGTTTTAACATAATTTTAATGGAGTATGAGTGATCAAAAAGACTAGATGGTGGTATATGAAAAACATAGGTTTAAATGTAAAAAATATTTGAAAAATTAAAATAATTTAATAATTTTTCAAACATTTAAACCAATAAATTTTTTAATATATGACATACCTTATTTCATGCCAGTGAAATCATGTGAATTTGACTTTTCACCTTGCTCCTTTCAAATTCACCAAGCTCCCAAAATTACCATGCTCTGATACCACTGATAACTCTTTGAACCAAATAGGTTGAACCTTGTCCCCACTTAGTGCGAGTGCACAAGTATATTATTAATATTCAAAAAATCAAGTACATAAGGGTGCCTTTACTTTGTTAACCCTTTTACAATGCAAACATGGATTTATATAGTTTTTACCAATGACCAGTAAAAACAACTAATCTTATAACCAACAATTTATGGAAAAACAACCCGTAAGGTAGTTCTAATTAATTAATACAAAATATAAAACTACCTAAAACTAAAACTAAGTGGGTTTATTTTATGGGGGTGTCTTTACTAGAAGATGCAAGCCCCATTTACAATAATTATTTATTACCTACCAAAAATCTAACCTAATGTTAAGACTTTGGAACAAGTCCTAAGAATTGCATTGTGGTCAATCTAATATGCATAGAAGAGATTGGAATCTATTTTTTTTTTTAATCAATATTTGTCCAACAATGGTCTATGATTGTTCTTACATTTTTAGTTGGCATATTTGCTATAAAAAACAAATTGTGGTTTTTTATACATTGCCATAGTAGGCATTGGGAAATTTTGTTTTGCAGCATGTCAATATTTAAGTCACCAATTAAAATGATATTTATATTATTATTTGTAGTTGAAGTAACATTTTCTATGAATGTTAACAGATCTGCAAGGGGAGATTTTGGTGTTAAGTATATATTTGATATGTGGATGTATATGTTTGAATAGTTAATGTCAATTGTAATTATTTCTAGATTTGGTATATTAAATGTTTCAATGGTTTGCTTGGAAATTACTTTTTTACAGCATGTCATGATATCGTGAAGATTTATTGTAGCAAAGCAATCAATTTTGTCTGTTACCATTCTTTTGTTTCACACTGTATTTGTTAGAGTTTCTTATAAGCATAATACATGCACAACCATGAGTTAATAATCATGTGTTATGTTTTCTAAGTACAATTTCAAGAGACTTGTGTTCAAAGAACATATAGTGAAATATTCTAAGAGTTTGTATCTAAAGTTACATATGAATTGCCATCATGTAAATTGTTGAAATCTTTGCATTTCTCTTTTTACTTCATCAGATACTAAAAACAATTCTTTTCTAATCTATTTATAAGGTACAAATGTTTCATGTTTTTGACTTGAGATAGTGTAGTGTAAACGAGGCCATGGTAGTTCACTTGGTGAGGGTTAAAATCTAGAGCATTCATTGTTAATCTTTATGATCTATGGATTGTTCTTGCACATGTTATTTAAACATGAAATTGTTCTTGCATAAGTATTTTTTTATTTATGCTTTTTTTTTTTTCAATTCTTGCTATAGGAGTCAATTGTTTGTGAATGTGTTTAGTGTAAAAGTGTTTCATTGTTTATCTTTGAAAATTTCTAACATTTAAATCATAGAATTATATCCATAAAATATTACTAATATCATTTGTGTAATATTTGAAAATACCATCTACACCATTGACTAAGCCATCAGCTATATTATAATTTCTGCCAATTAGTTCTACTAGAATTTATTTTCTAAGGATTGTTTTATTTGGCAATATAAGTTTTTTTACTATCTACAAATTCTTTGTCAATTTCATTAGGTTGGATATGGTCAATTGCATTTAGCACATATGTTTCTCCTTGAAAAATAGTAAACATTTTTTCATTATGAAGTTGAACATCTTTGTTTCTATGAAACAAATATGGAAATGTTGGATCAAGTGGAGAAGGTCTATAGCAATGGTCATTTAAGTATTCAATATCATTTTCTGTTTGTTTGCATGTTATTATATGATTTAAGATTGAAAAAAATTTGTAATCTTATTGTCTCATAATTTATTCTAGTTCAAAGTATTTGACATTATTGGTCCAAAATACATATGGTATTATTTCACCATGCATTTTTGGATTTTTAAATATCTAATTGTCTTGGATGGATTGTGTTTAGTAGAAGTCACCCAAAAAAAATTATGTTTATATTTACAAAAGGAATTGTAGCTGTATGCATAATTTGACGAAGCCTCTTGTATATGTTATAAATCATATGGTTCCTATTACAGATACCTCATCAATAAGTATCACGCACAATTATTCATATTTTTTAGTCATTGTATCTGAAGTATTTGAATCCAATGGGAGCATTCTAGACATTTTGTGGAGTAATTGGAAAATAGAGTGGGCAATTGCACCATTTGCATTATATGTATCTTTGCCAGTAAATGTAACATTAATATTTTTTTGTTTAAGAGGATCACTATCAAGTTGGTTATTGTAAAAGTGACATATTACTTGGTATATCACTTTTGTTGTATATGTTTTTTTCTATTCTTTCTCCACTTATGAAGATTAAATACAATGTCTCATTTGGAGATAATATTTTCCTCATTATGATATCTTTTACATTATGTTGATGATTTGACTATTTTTGTGAGTTGAGATAGTCTTCTTTGCTTATGAGGAATGGTTTTTTGCTTATTTTAAGTGTGTTTCTTCTTTTGGTATCTATTTTTGTTTTGTTTGTGATATTCTTTATGTCAGCATTGATATCATATTTTTCAATTGTCACAAAGCATTTTTCAAGTTCATTTTCATTGTTGATATCAAATATTATATTTTATTTCTTTGGAGATTTGTAATGGTAGTGTCATTGTTCCCCCACTTTAATTGTAATTGTGCATTGAAATTGCACTCCATATTTTCTATGTTTTCCTTATGCAGAGCATAAGCTAAGGACCACCTTTGAAAATTTTCTTTCAATGACTCTTCAGGTTCTTCATATGGTATAAATAACATCTTTTTTCTCTATAATAGTTTTAAGGATCAATATGTTTGTTGTATCTAGCATAGCATATTATTTGTGATTTTTTTCATCTTTTTATATTATTAGATATTTCCATATAGTATGTTATGTATTCTACTAGGCATATATGCTCTAAATATTTAGTGTTCCATTATATTTGTCAGTGATAAAAATCACACATTATGTTTTTAGAATCATCATGTTCTTGTGCTAATATTTTTGGGATTTTTAAAATGCATATTTTATTTGACACAATGGAAATGTGTTTATAAACATTTTTTTTCAAGCATAATGTAGTGTTAAAGATAGGACAATGTGTACATCTTGAAGACTAGACATTTGTTGATAATTAAGGAGAGTGTCACCAAGCTTTTGTATGAATTCAATTTTTTTTTCATTTATTTTCGATAGTTCATCATGTACTTTGTAAAAACAATTGTCAGTGTTTGATCTAGCTTAATCATGTATAATGTGCAATATGTTGCTACAAAATATCGATCTAGAATAAATAATGTATCTGTGTTTGCATACCAAAGGTTGGGAATATGAATTGCAAAAGCATTTGTCCACATATCCATTGGTTCTCTTTTTAACATTATAATCGGATAGGCAATTAGTGATTGCAATAATGTCAAATATCTCTCCTTAGTTAAATTCTCATTTGTTAAAAACATTTCAAATACTATGCTTTTGTCATATTTTCTATTTTGAAGTTCTTTCAGAAGAGATTTGGAATAATTTTTAGTTTTATCATCATTGTTTTCTAAAGGTTGTAATATAATTATCCTATCCATTGGAGGCAATGGAAAATTGAATCTATAGTATAATTTCTTGTATTTTTATAAGTGTGTGTATGATGACATGTTTTCATTTTTGTTAAATTATCATCAAGTAGTAATGAATTATAAGACACATACTTGTCAATAAAATTTTCAATCGCTAAATTTTTACAATGGCCACATATAGGGGCATCATGTATCCAAAACATAAAATGAACATGTTCATTTCCTCTGTTTTGGAATTCTATGACAAAGAAGTAGTCTCCAATTTGGTCAAATAATTGCTTATTTTACATCATCATTTTATTTAATGCATTCACCCTATGATTGAAATATGTTTTCGTTATGTTGTGGTGGCTTTTTTTTTGGTTATATTTGCTAATGCTTCTCATAATGGCCTTTAAAATTGTTCACCACTTGTTAAAGTAACAAAAAAAGTAGGCGGTCATAATTTCCTTATGATTACAAAAATATTTTTCTTTGTATTTTCCAGATAGTCAAGAGATATTCAAATGTTTTTTAAAGATTCAAAAGCTATTGGAGATTTTAACATTTTCTCTATGTTTGATTTTCTCTTAATATCTTTTGCATAAATTTTTTTTCCTTTCAATTCACCTTTCCATATGCATATCCATGAACACCTACAAACTTGTTGTATGATAATTTTATTTGCTTTGAAAAAAAGGTTTTCTAATATGAGTTACAATATCATTATTTTCATGTAAAAGTTTTCATTTTTCTATTTTTTGATATGAGAATGTTTTTGTAATATCATCAAGTTAGTTATAACCATAATACAAAGTTGAGAAGTTCATTTCTTCTAAAAACTCATCTTAGAGAATACCTAATGGTTTTAAGCCTTCAGATGGTGAAATTTTAGTAATTTTGATTTCTAAATCTTTTATTGAATGTGCACTTTCAAATCCATGTATAACTGATTTTGTGATTGGCTCTATGTCATTTTCAATTACATTGTTGTCAATTTCTTCTACATTGTCAGTGTCCTTTATTGATTGCTTAATTTTATTTTAAAGTGTGGCATTCTAGTTTTTTTCAACTACAACTCTTTATTTCACATACAATGGTATTTTGCATAGTTCAGACAATGCATCCATGACACATGTTGGCTTGATGTTCCCTCTTACATATGCATTTTTATATTCTAATTTATGTTTTACTTTAACTGAAATTGTTATAACTTTGTTTATACATTTTCAAGGCAATGCCTTTTGAATATAGTCAAAATCAATAAGCATATTTATAATTATTCCAAGAAATCCTATTTGTGATCTTTTATATCCATGTTGTCTTATTTGTGTAAAATAAATGCACATGAAAACTAATATTTATTCTAGCGAGCTTAGTTTCTTAACTACATCTATGGATTTAGTTTTTCTAATTCAAAAAGGACAAGTAAACATAGGCATCTTTTCATTTTCAATTGAGTTTTTGCATTGTTTGCATAGTTATCCTATCTTCTTTTACTCAAATTTGAAATCAATAATAATTGAAGACCAAATATTAGAGATATAATTGCTAATGCTAACAATGTTTTTTTTTAAGTGTAAACATTCACAAACTGAACAAGCAATAGTAGGCGTATCTTTAATCTACTGTGAGTATATTTTGATTTTTTTTCCATTTTTTCATTATATATTTGCATTACATGTTAATTATCTATTTTTTTAAAACATTGTAATTATATGTTTTTCTTTGTATCACACTTCAATGGCAGTTGTTTTTCACTCACATGTTTTCCTTTCCTATTCTTATAACCATTGGAACTTTATCACTGTCTATTTCAGCAATGTTGTCATTGTTTTGTTCTACAATATTTTCCATTATTATTTGTTCATGAATTTGTTTTTTTAACAAATGCAATGTTTTTCCTCTTTTTTCAAGTATTTATTTGTCTTATTTTTTAATCATTGTTTCTTTTGTACATGGTGATATGATTGGGATAGCAATCTCTTGTGCTCTTATTTTAGGAGACAAGTAATTGTATTTGTCTATTGCATTTAAATTTTGTAAGTATATTTCTTCATCTACTATATGCATAAGCACATGAGGTAATTTTATTGGAATTGATACCTGATGTATTTTTCATAGAGGTTCATAATGAATATGCATTATGTTTGTTTTAAATGAAATTATGTTGTATATTTATTTTGGTTGTAAGTAGTTTATGTATATATTAATGATTCTTTTACTTTTTACTGACCAGTTCTAAACTCTAATTTAAATTTTTTTGAAAGCCATAACAAGAATAAATGGACATCCTCTATTTTTCCTTTTCTATATGGAATTATAATCATATTGATATATTCTTTCTAATTTGAGATGTTTCTATTTTCATTTTTTGATAATTCTAGTTGGCATAACTACAAGCAATGCATTGCATATTTGTCCATTATGAAAAGCATTGCAAAATGTTTGTGCCATATAGCATCTAAGATATTAGACATCAAATTCATTTTTTTTAATAAGCTTATTGCATTGAATACACTTTTGCCGCAACTATTAGCAAATGGTGATGCTAAATAAAGGCCATAATTTTTCATTTCACATGAAATAACATCCCATTTATGTTGAAGATTTTTATATGTATTTGATAATTTAAATTGTTTAATTTCACCAATTTTAGTACTTTCAACATTTGTTATTTTTCATAACAAAGGCTCATAGTGGCCACAGGTAGGATTGTTGTGATTGAATAATATTGAATATTCTAGTATAGATGACTCTCTTTTAAAGTGTAAATACTTTCTTTTATGTATCAATGACCATAAGCAAATTGATATGTTCAACCATTTAGATATCCATTGGATACAAAATGTTTCACCCCATAGGCTAATTTTGGTTACATTTGTATCGTTCTTTGCAGAAAGCCTCATTCTGCATAGATAGGTTTCTTTACCACGTATTCCATGTAAATCATAAAGCCCATTATAATGCATTTCATGTTTGTATGATTGTATTGCATCTACATTTGTATTGATTAATCATGCTATGAAATAATCAATCATTCCATTTCATAATTCATTTGATGTGTAACAAAAATTTAGTAAAATTTGAATTGTATAAAAAAGATAGTCACCTACATTGTATTTAAATGAATTAATTCAAAAAGGTGACTATCTTTTAGTTCATCATCAATGTTTTAAAACAACATCTTCAGTTGTTGTTTATATGTTTCAACATCTATTAACATTTCATTTAATCTAGTTTTTGGTTTCCCCTTTTTGGTTCTCATGTTTTCCCTATTGCATAAAAGTGTAATTGCATTGGCAATGACAAAGATGACATTTTCATTCGACAAATATCAATTTTTTAATCCAATAACAGTTGAAGCTAAATTCAATCTTCGTCTAAAATTAATTGAATTCTATATAAATCTTTTTATGTAGAAATAAATCATTCGCTCTAATTGAATCAATCCAGATAGCTAAAAATAAAATTAAAAAACTCTAATACCTCAGCAGATAGGTGAATTTAATTATTCTAAATACTCTCAAATCAAACAAAAAATGCAATTACCTTTTCAAATAAGTAAATAATTAAGGCAATCACAAAAGATTCTAAATTGCTTTTTTTTTTAATAAGTAAATTTCCTACAAAACAGTTTATAACATTTAATTTTTTTTCAAATGTATTTGTTTCAAATGATTTCAAAAAGAAATGCAAGTACCTTTTTAAATACATCAATCGAGAAGGTAAATATAGTATCTGCAATATACAAGTCACTTGGAACTCATTATTATTTTTTAAAATACAACACACAATATGACATTCAATAAAAACTACACATGGTCCAAATGTATTTGTCAATTGATATAATAATAAGTAAAAGTAGATAAGCAGTAATAATAGTTAACAAGTACATGTTCATTATATATATATATATATATATATATATATATATATATATATATATATATATAGATTGGCCATAACATAAACATTTATAATATGACAATTTATGTAACAGTAATTACTGTTTGTAATAAGAAGAAACAAATAGAAAACAATAAAAATTAATTTCATAGCTAAGGTAAACTTAAAAATGGAGAAATAATTTCTAGTGTTATAAATGTTTATATATTACTCATTTCACCCAAACATGTAAATTTGCATGATGTCTTTAGTGATAATGATTTCAATCAAAACATAACTTTAAATTCTTAAACTAATAATAATAAGAAGTAAACATCGATATGCTAAGATGCAATAATATGAAGTATTAGCACCCAACTTATAAAATACTTGGTTAATAACATAAGAGACCTTACAAAAAATGAAACCTTTAGAACGTATTGTTCAATACAATTACTATTTTTTGACTCCTAAGTCTTAGTGCTTGGATTTGCACTAGGGTTATATGCCAGTGTGGGGGTCAGCAGGGGTATGTGGTATCAAGATAAACACATAGAATTTTTTTTTATTCACATAGCATTTTTAAGTACAACAAGCATTTTTCATGGAGGGACATTAGAAAACTGTTGGCTAGATTTGGGCCCCATACAAAATTGTCTAGATGCAATGTAATGTTTTGGAGGTCAACCATAGAATAAGAAGTTGATCAGAGTCCTACATTGAATGGATCATCTGATGATAAGGAGAATATCATAATGCTTACAAAGATTTTGAAACACTTTAACCTAGCTTAAAGTGAAATTTGTTGATCTTTGATGAATAGGTTTAAGACCACGTTTAATGGTGTCCAACCAATTTAAGGTCATAGGTGAGTTTGCACAAGACTCAGAGAAGTCATCAGAGCTTACAGGATCAAGTAAAAGTTCCTATGTATAAGGCTAAAAGGATCGGGTCATCTTACCTATCATGTAGAAATAAATAAATTAGTCTACTTATGTATTTCATAAGTATCATTAAGACACCTAATGAACCTAAAAAATCATATGGAATCAATGCCCTTAGTGTCAATATCATTTGGTGCAAATTTGGTGCCCTCATGAGTTTCCTGCTTCCAAATATAGGCTTTCAAAGTTCATCTAAGATAGTAAGATGTTCACGTGAACATCAAAAGTAGGCCATGACAAAAAACCATTAGAGTTCAAATTTTGATGGTGGTATGGAAATAAATTATATTCATGTAGACATCATTGACATTCGTGCAGACATCAAAATTAAGCTCAACAATTAAACCACTATATTTTAAATTATGGCGGTCACGTGGATGTCAATGATTGTCATGTAGGCGTCATTAATACGTGCATGGACATCAAAATAAATCTCAAGCAATTATCCATTGGATTTTAAATTTTATGGTCACATGAATGTCAATGGTAGTCATGTGGACGTCAAATTATGGTCATGCAAATGTCAAATTTGAGCCTCGTAAAATACCCATTGGCATTGAAATGGAGGCAAGATCAATGGTTAGCATCAAATTATACATCAAGATCAATGGAACAAGATCATGGATGAACAATATTATTGGGTCCTAAAGATCTAATGCTATGCATTAAATCATACTGAGAGATCTAATAGTGTGTATTTTTGTCCAAGAGTCAACAAGTCCAAGTCGATATCGACAACCAATCAATAAAGAAAAACCCAAGACATTTTTAATGAGAAGTCCACAAGGCTGATTTTAACCCAAGAAAATGTAGAGGAAGCAGGATTAAATAGACCTAGGTAGAGCTAGAATAAATACATCAAATGTATGGACCACCATTAAATCTCAATCTAAGCTCCTCATTTAGCAATTTAGAATATATAGACCCAGTTATCTGAAGTTGCAACGTCAAAATTATTTAAAGGAGATCCTCATTTGTAGAGATTATTTGGTTTCCATGATACATAGAGGTAAAATAGGTCCATTTTGACCTAGCATAAATGAGAATATGATGCTAGATGATCGAACAATATAAATACATCTAGGCAAAGATAGTGACCATGTGAAAACTAATAAAGGAAATTGGTTTTCAATCTATAGAACATCCATGTTGAGGATTTGCACTAAAGGGCATGAAAACATACAAATATAGCTACCTACAACAAAAATAAACATGGCTCTATCAGGTCCACAAAATTAAGATGGGTTTAAAGCTTTGCCTGTGATTGACTCTCATTTAGAGAGAGTTCTAGTCATTTCCATGAACAAAATTTGAAGGGCTAGTTTTAAGTTTCAAAAGTTAAAGGTCATATTATTATTCATCCAATATTTTAACGATGAAAAAATAATCATAATTTTTTTTGCATTTTAATATGGAGGCAGCCCATGCAGAGGGCAGGCAGGTAATGCCTCCTTCTAAATGACAGTAGAAGCCTACAAAATTATTTTACCATTTTAAAGAGTGTAATATATATATATATATATATATAAAATTGCTCATGCAAAAATAGTATTTTCATGCAAATAAAGATCTTTTTAATAGTTATTAATTAAATTAATAAACCTTTCATTCCATTCTTAAAATTATAATAATCAATCTCTAAGAACTCTATAAAAAAAACTATATACTCATAAATAGGTGGTTGCTTATATGTATAAAGTTTTCTATTCTTACATATAGCATATAATAATTAAAGAAAAAACTAAAATATATAATTAGAAGGTGTTTAAAAAAACTTGTATTATGGGACTACTGGTAAGTTGTAGTAGTCCCATAATAGCAATAATCCAAATGTGAAGAAACACTGTCCATGTCAACAAGTGGTTAAAAATAGAGGTTGTCTTAGTTGGTCCTTAGAAAATCACATATGACTATAACAAAATCTTACAACTAGCAAATCTAACATAGCAGCTCTCCATCACAGCCACCGCCTTTGCCCTTAATACTTGTAATAAACCATTTAACCCTTGGAAAAATAAAAGTGGCAGGTACTACTAAGGGTCTCTTAGTCGATGCCTAGGAAGCCATTTGTGGATACAAGAATAATTTACAAATAGCCCAATCACCCTCTTCTCCCTAATCTCTATAATTGAAACATAGACATTTTGAAAAATAAATCCAACATAAATCTTTTTATTGGACTACGAATAGAGAAATTAATTGTTGTAAAATTTTAATATAAAAAATCATAAATTATTGAGTAGTAGCCACAAACATTATATAACTAGCAAATTTTTGGGTATCAATGACTTTATAATGGAGTGGCTCAAGCAACATAATAGGTGATGCTACACGTAATGACTCATTCAAATTAGCTACTACATGAGCACCTATCCTTGGTTGTGCCATATAGGTCTAAGAGTTTCTTATTGGTCTCTTATGGTTTTGTGTTGCATTTATCTATTTTCCATGCCTTCAAATAAAGCCAAAACTGTATGCTACCAAAAGGTGTTAACAAAACTATAGCTATATGCTACCAAAAAAGCTTATTGAATATACATTTGTAGTCTATAGACTTTGAGAAAATCAAATTCATAACAAATGGATAGGATTTGGTTGAATGAAACTTGTACAATCTATGCACAAGATATGTGTAATGGAAAAATAATAAAATATTTCTATCTTATACAAAAACATACAAAAATTATAAATTTAGAAAGCATAACCTATTTTAATTCATGGAAAAAGGTATGTTGATTGAAGTCAATGCTTGTGGCAAAAAGTATAGTACCCTACCTTTACGTCTAGTACTAATAATATAGTGTATGTAAAGTGAGAATTTAAAGATGGGCAAGTGATCCAATGATGGTAACATGGAACCTTTGGTTATGGTTTAATCAAAGAGTAATCAATGATTCTACCTACCCATAGGAAAGATTTATTTATACCCTAGAGGTATGCATGTCATAATGGGTTTCCAAAAAAAAACCAGACTCTAAAAAATGACATCAACAAAAGATTGGTAGCTTCTAAAAATTTGGCACTTAATTAAAGCTCCCTCCCAATCATAAATGGTGGAACCCTAAAGAATGACATTTTATGGTTAACTCTGATGTAACATATTAAGCTCGTCTGGGTTTCGTTGGGCTCAAATGTGCCTTGCAATCTTCTCCTGGAAGATCTGATCATTAGAAAAACACCCTTAAGATCCAAGGCTCAAAATATTTCCATTTCTTTGAAAAAATTAAACATTTCAGATAGGTTTTATAAAGGATTAGAATCACAACCACTTTCAAGAATATATTTATTATCAAGATAAAAACTGAAGAAAACCTTTCTCTACTTAATGGACAAGTACAATTATCAAGTCTCATTGACACCCTTGACTTAGGAAAATCCCCTTCTTCACTCTCTATAATAAATCTATGTTAGGTAAAAAACCTTTTAGAAACAAAAATCCAAATAAAATTGTTTGGCAAATGGAAATAAGAGTTTTTTCCCCCCTTTATCTACAATTGCTAGACACCACACTAATAGGATCAGCAATCTCTCCTCTTGAGATAATCACCTCTTATAAGGTATAATCTCCATTTAATAAGAATCGAACTCTTACTTCGAAGGAATTCTCTCTAAATATCCTCTCACAAATCATAATAAATTTAATACCTTCTTCTCAAGAATCCAATGTATAATTTCCCAAAATCAAAAGGAAACACTTCTTGCCCCCTCACTATAACAAAGGGGTTGCTTTGAGACAATACTTAAATAAATCATTTTAATCTGAGACTCATTTATTTTTTTTAATTGTTAAAAATATTATCTAAAAATAGGCATCTCTAGTTATTATCTCAAACAATTGTCTCATAATAGATAATATAGGATACCACTTATTTTGTCTTTTGAGAAACAATATCATGAATTTAATGAAGAAAAAAAATCTAAATTTATTTTAATGCAACCAATTGATAAATATAGTCAATGATACCAAAACACTCTGGTTATTAGTATTATAATACAATTATAAAAAAAATTGGGTGAATTCTTGTGCCCACAAGTGGATCTACAATATTTTTATTATATCAAAAAGAAAAAATATAAAAGGGTGCCTAAATGTCATTAACCCTTAACATAGAATGGTAGAGGGATGAACTTCAATGTATTTCTACAAAATTCATTTCTATAGCTATGATTCATTTGGACGCTCTGTGATCCTCATACTTTTTTATCATTTTATACTAGCTTTTTGTGTTGTATCTACTCTTAAGTGTAATTCAAAAAGCTTACTCTTTTTTCTTTGTTGATCCTTATTTAGACTTGTTTCCATCAAATATTATATCTAACATGGAGTTTACAACATTGACAAGGGCCACACATTTGACACATTCGAGCTAAATTAGAGACTACAAAATTTCACACCACAAATCTGAACATCATAAACTCTAAATTAATTTCAAATCTAAAACAAGATGCATGTTCAAATCCATACATATAACTATGGACAATGCATATTCTCATACTTAAACTAGTTTACACCACATTTTTAAATAGTTAAGCATTATAAAATGTAACAAAATGTACAAACATAAGAATGTAAATGGTAAGCATAAATTATGAAATATTATTTGCATCTAAGTGGATTATAAATAAATTATGTGTATTAAAAACATATGTTCCAAAAATTATTCCCATGTCTATTGCCACATTCCTCTAGTATTCAATAAGGTTTATTGTGACAACTTAATCTTCAGATTCATTAATTGAATGGTCAATTAAAACCAAATCACTCAGAACCTAGTTTATAAAAGAAAAGAAGAAAATGGACCCACAAGTTTGACTAGAGGATAACTCATCTTGTTATCTATAAAATAAAACACCAATTAATCTACCATGAAAGAATCTTGGATTAGTAATGACTAAGGATTATAGTGAACCACAATCTAAGCCTAAAACCAAGGCTCTTTTAGCACTAAAATGCAAAATATTAAAAAAAATAAAAAATAATGGGTGCACACCCTTTGAGAAGGGGGTGTTCCCTTTACAAAGTGCATGTGCCCTTACATTGCAAAGGGTACATGCACTTTTTAGTGAAAAGGTTGTGTGCCCTATGTAGTGCAAAGAGTGCACGCCCTTTATTGTGCAAAGGGTGTGATCCTTTTGTAGTGCATATGATAGTTTGTTTACTATTTTATATTGTAATATTCAAATATCTAAATTCAATTTTCCTTACTGTGTCATTTTATCAAACAACTTATTCACTTTCTCATTAAATTTCAAACATATTTCATGTAAATCTCTTATAACTTCATCCATCTCAATAATTTTATTTATTATTTCAACATATTCCTCATTCATAACTTGTATAAAAATAAAAAAATTGAATCTCATTGTTCACAAACAATGTATCATTAATACCATATACTAATTCAAAAGGAATCTTACCCATGGAAATTTTAAAGGTTATCCTATTCAACCATATCTCAAACCTTAGCTTTTCTTGTCTTATTTATTTTAGGAGTAATTTTCACAATTTAAATAATCATTTTGATACTAGACTCAACCTATACATTCCCTTTGAGATATTAATTTGAGGCATAAGTAATATTAATACTCTATTGTCACACAATTATTGAAATGGTCTAGTTCTAAATCACATAGCATTATTAGAAACATTATTTATAGGTATCCCGAACCTTATAATGATATTATTCTATATAAAATTCAATACGACCTTGTGAGTAACATTTTTGGTTGGGATAGCTTCTACCTACTTAGTAAAATAGTCAATGGAAACTAAATATGATCTATAGCTTGCACTATATTAATCACTTATTTTACCAAAAATGTGAGTTGCATCGATGATTAGCTCTTTTAATGTTATGGGACATAGCTTTTTTTACATAATGAAATATGTAAGCCACTATGAAATTATTTGGTTAGATTTAATGCCTAACTTTCATTAACACATCCCATGAAAATTCCTTTAGGGTTATTCCAAGCTAATCCCTTTTTAGTTAGCATATACTTCTAGGTAACTAACCTAAGATTCATTGTGATTTACTTACATCAAGGAGACAATTCATACTTTTAAAATAATATACTATGTCCCTATCCCAAACTAATACACTTAATTAATACTCATCTACAACAATATTCCATTTTAAAATATTTAGCTTAACAACATCAATATTTGATTTTTCCATTAACTTGGCCAGTTTGTGTCCCATCACAAAATTGTTAGCATGCACTGTAATATCAAATTCCTAAAATTTATTAACACGTCTACATATTTTTTAAGCATAAAGCTTTGTAAAAATATATTCTACCATAGTGTGGGGAACAAATCTTTTCACTTAGAACTAAAAATGTGTTTTTAGAAACATGTTTTTTATTTTTCATGATTCTATTAGAATATTACATGTTTCACATATAGTTCCAGTGGAGCATATATATGCATGGCATTCTATATCATTTGGCATATATTTAGGGGCCTCTGTTGATTCATGCACATAAACAGTTTTTAAATTCAAAAGGCATGATGCTATTTTATACACATATATACATTTTTCAAATTTAAAATGCATGATAGTTGTTTGTACACATGCACTACAATACAATTTACATATTCAATAGAAAATGTTTTTTTTTTTAAATTCAAATATATTGGCATTTTTTTCATGATGGGGGCATTAGTATTCTTCAGTTCCTTTTGACTGTGAAAGTATAATTTAGATCCATTTTATTACAAATAATCTACATTTAATTATAGTGACACTCAATAGCATTAGAATTACTTCTAACAAACCCATTATGTGGTTCCACTTTCTATTATGGGTGACGTTAGATTTGACTTTAGTTATACTTAATGGTTTTTGTATCATTTTCAGCAAACCTATCTTTGTTCCATCTTAATTTAGGTTAGTATAATTGGTATTTATCCCCATTCATGAAAATTTGAGCATGCATCTATACAACTTGATGAATTGATTACTTAATCAAAATTGAGAGTTTATCACTTTGAATTTTCTAATGGTTCAACATGAGGAACCAGCTCTCCAAGTGCTTAAAAAAGTGGGCACATCTCTCTAATATTTTATCATCTTTTACAAGTTATAGGATAGCCCAATATTATCTCCTTAAATGTGTGTTCCTTCCTTTCCACCCTTTCAATTTTAAATCTCAAAAATGTAGATTTCCAAATTTCAAATATAGACATTGACTACTTCATTTATTATTACAGGGTTTGCTAAACCATTTGCCCTATGTAATTGGAGTTTCCTATCAAAATAAAAATATGTTGTATAAACTTAGGTATAGGTTTTTAGTTTATTATAACAATTTAATTAATAAATTAAATGGGGAAATTTAGATACCTAAATATGGTCACAAGAACTTAACAATGTTAATTCTTGAAATATCTTGAACTAATTTAATGACACTAAAAAATATTACTCTTATTTTCCTTTTTTTTTTTGTCATTTATCTATATGTTGGCTTAAATATGTTGTCTACTATCATTACTACACATGATTTTTAAAGTCATGTATCAAACATCCTTATATCTCTCTCAAACTACTATTGGCATTAGGCCAATTATTCTTCCTTATTTTGGATAGGTTTGTGTTATATATATATATATATATATATATATATATATATAGGTCCATAGTCATGGACATGTCCTCCTAGCATGACTTGTCCCTAAGCCATTCAAAATTTAGCATATATAATCTTAAATAACCATATGGGTCATCCTACATGTTTCGCAAGTCAATGAAAGTAAAATTTTTGATTGGATCACTATATAAATAAATCAAAGCCTCATTTCAAATATATATATATACACACACACACACACACACACACACACACACACACACACACACACACACACACACTATTTAATATTGATTAAATCTATCCTATTCTTTCAAAATTCAATATCAATCACTAGGAGTAGTCATAAACCAAGTTTAAAGCGTTAGAAATCAAGTTGAGTAAAAATTACTACTAATCAAAGCCAAAATATTATTTGCACGCCTATAATGAAGAAACACAATTGAACAATCACAATAGGTGGGAGAACTACGTGTGGATTGATTCCCTCCTCATTGTATATGTATTCATAGGCAAAAATCAATCATAACAAAGGTAATTGGGGTCAACTCAACCCATTACACTTTATCTTTTTTTTAATAGGTTTCTAGCTCTCACAATTACACCTAGGTTTCTAAGGAAAGGAGAAGGAATATAGTGATTTTTATTTGTTATTAAAATTATTATAATATCTCATCCTTTTAAGTAAACATAAGTTCAAGTGGTTAATTAATCATAGTTTTATCATTTTCACAATGGACAAATCCAAAATCAACATAGAAGATCAAACTATGTAGTTTTCTAGGTAGCATAGACTTGTCTAGACATAGATGCGAACTCTGATTTTGGATCTCATCTATCACATGCCTATTTTATCATAGTATTCATTGTCAAATACTTGTAAAAATCAACAAAAAATTAAAAAATTAATTATCTTATGATTGATTGTACTTAATATATTTTGTGTGTGCCACTTGTCAATCAATTTCAATTAATTGAAACTTTAGACTTAGTTTTATACTTAAATTCCATATATTGTAAATTAAATAATATTTCAACATTTTATTACTTTTTAATATTTATTAAATAAAAAATAGTGTAAAATACTTAGATTCATATCAAATATGCCTAGAATATTGTTGAACTGCCTATGTACACAAGTTATTCCTATAATGAACCGAGACATCACAACTACCCAACAATATCTTGAGTGTAACAAGTAATGCATCAAACACACACTAATACATGGGGCATTTGTACAAGTACCAACACCCCTAAGTAGCAGTATTTAGTTACATAATTTTTTTTGGTAAAACACTAACATCCTACAATTGATATCGCTTTTATAATACTACAAAAAACCTTACTCTAACTTACAATAGTTACTAATATTAACCAAAAAAAACTAATAATTTTCTCTAAAAAAATATTGTCATAATTGGTCCCAAACACATTCATTTTATGCATGCAAACCAATACACTTTATTTAATGTACTGAATGACAAATTTAAAATTGCACATTTACAAATTTTTCGAACAAAGCAAAATTGAGGCAATTATTTATTAAATATACATTATTTATCATACAATTTATCTTTCAAGAAGTTTCAATATCTATGTAATTCTTAGTGTGACATTCAAAAAACAAAAAAATTATACTCATTTTCCTTTGAACTAGTTTGTAATAATTATGGTCAACTAATTTTAATGGATAAATAACAAGAAGCAAGACTCCTTGCCTTGAGAGTGTTGCATAGAAGTCTAAGAGACTCTATTATTGTAATATGAATCTTGCATGAGATAATCAAGCTAGTATGTAGTTCATGATTTGGAGAATATGTATGTAATCTTATTTTATAATTAATATATATTTAATTTTGTGTCATAGGGGTGTATTAATTAATTGAAGTGTGCCTACCTGGGTTGCATAGTATTAAACATCCTTTCATTGGGACCCATAATCATGATTCATTAGAAATGGGAATAAATCCATGCACCAAATCATGTTGTCCCATACCCTTTCCAATGGATAACCAACCTATCCATAATATCATAGTAGGGAAAAGAGAAATGTTGTAACACAAAGTCAGACAATTTTTTTTATCATGTATAAAAGGCCTCAATATTTATACTATCAAAATATGTTTGGAACAATCCTTTAAACATTTTTATGGTGGTACATATCTTTTGAAGTTAGCCCATCAGGGTTATGCTCAATATTTTTTATAGTTAGCCTATCAAGCCTGTACTCCTATACCTTTAACCTATAAAATAACACAAAATATCATGACATGAAAATTAAAAAGATTTAAATCTCAAATAAAATAATAATGATCATACTTAAAATTAAATCTTAAAAATAATTATTTTATTATCTCAAGATATTTATATCAAGAACAACCTATGACACATAAAACCTTAATCAAAATAATATTTTTTTGCATATATATCAAATAATTATTAGAATCCATGAATCTCTCAAATATGTTGAGGGCATATTACAAGCATGTGCTTAAGCCTCTATGAAAAATATAACCAAAAATGGGGAAACCCCCATACACTAAAACATGTTTGCCCATACCCATTCCAACCATTGGATAACCTCCTTATCCATAATATCATAATAGGGAAAAGAGCAAGTGGTAACACAAAATCACACAAGTTTTGATATCATAAATAAAATGTTTCAATGTTTATAGTGTCAAAATATGTGTGGAACAATTTTATCAACATTGCTACAATGGTACATATTTCAGTAATTAGTTAACTAGGTTTGTGCCTCTTTGTCTTCAACCTACAAAATGATAGAAAACATCAAAAATATCTAAAATTTAAAAATATTTAAAACCTAAATGAAATAATAATAGACACATTTGAAACTAAAGGATAAAAATATAAATATTACCATTCCAAAGTAATTATGGAAAATCACGACAGTAGGTAGGGGCCGAATGGCTATGGCTCCAATATTACTTAAAACTGTTAAGGTGTGGAGCCTAAAAGCTTCACATATGAGCGCATTACAAAGTTGCAAGTTTACACAGTCACCGATGTCAGTTAGGAGCGACCGACGTCGGTCCGGTGCAGTTGAAGAGACGTCGGCGTCGGCAGAGGATCGGCCGACGTCGATCATAGGCAAGCAGGCAAGAACTGGCGTCGGTTACCTGTGCGTCCAGAATGCTATTTTCGAGGACGGAAGCGAGTGTTTGCATGATGAGTTTAAGTCTTAGTCTTAAGTTCGCATTTCTATTATTAGTAAGATTGTTTTTAGAGCCCTTGTTCAAGAGGCTTAATTGTTGGTTGTAAGTGCATGGTCATGTTTCCAAATTCTATATGTAGAATTAGATCTTCTTAGCTTAGTGTGATTATTGTTGTAGTTCATTATATGTGAATGTTGAAGAACAGTACAGAGTAGTATCAATCCAGGTTATTGGAATTGATTGTACTTGAGAGAGAGAGAGCTCTTAAGGGATAGAGATCTAGAGAGAGATCTTGTGCATCTGAGAGAGGTGTGGAAGAAAGAAGTTTCTTCAATTGTATTCCTTTTGTAAAGATTTTTAATACAAGTTTTCAGGGTGGTTTCTTGTATCTCTTGTTCTTTGCTATTATTTGATTCTAGTTACTTATCTATCTGATTTAATTCTGTAGTTTATTGCTTTCATAAGTGTAATCTATTGTTGGTTGATCCTCAACAAGTGGTATCAGAGCCAGGATGTAGGTTTAGAGTTTGATATCTAATAATTGGTATCAAAGCTCATGTTCACTAATAGGTGGTTCAGATCTGTGTAGTGTGTATTGATTACAGGTTGCTCACAGGAGTTTCTGCAGGGATTTCTGTTTGAGTGGGAGAAGCAATGGCAGATGAAAGTAAACTGAGAATGGAGAAGTTCAATGGCAAAAACTATCAACATTGGAGAATGCAGATAGAGGACTATCTATATCAGAAGGATCTATACTTACCGTTAGGTGGGATTGCAAAGAAGCCCACAGACATGGAGGATGAAGAATGGCAAGTTCTTGATAGAAAGGCTCTGGGGTCTGTAAGACTAAGTCTTGCATCTACTATGATATCTAATTTATCACAGGCAAAAACAACAGTAGAGTTGATGACTACTCTAGCAAATTTGTACGAAAAACCCTCAGCGTCTAATAAGGTATATCTTATGAAGCAGCTATTTAATTTGCATATGCAAGAAGGTGGATCTGTATCTAATCACTTGAATTATTTCCATGGTATTGTAAATCAATTAAGTTTAGTCAAAATTGTATTTGATGATGAAATAAAAGCTCTTTTAATATTATGTTCTTTGCTTGAAAGCTGGCATAGCTTAGTAATGGCAGTTAGCAATACTGCATCTGCATCAAATATTTTAAAAGTAGAGGATGTTGTTAGTGTTATCTTGAATGAGGAAATTCGCAAGAAAAGCACAGAAGAGACATCTGGGAACGCTTTAAGTTTTGAGAGTAGGGGAAGGCAAAAAGAGAAGAGCAAGAAAGGGAGATCAAGATCCAAGTCTAAGGGGAAAGGTAGATCCAAATCTAGAAATGACAGAAGGCCACAATGCTGGAATTGTGGAAAGATGGGGCACATAAGCAGAGATTGTTGGTAAAAGCCTAAGGAGGACAATCAGCACAAAGGAAAAGAAGAAGCAAAGGTTGCAAGTATTGCACAAGATGCTTTAATATTCTCTTTGCATAATAATATAGAATCTTGGGTGTTAGATTCAGGTGCATCTTTTCATGCTACCCCTAATAGGGAATATTTTTGTGACTATATCCATGGAGATTTTGGAATAGTTTATCTAGGGGATGATGAACCCTATAAAATTATTGGCAAAGGTAAAGTGCAGCTGAAAATGCAGAATGGCAACACATGGGTGTTGAGAGAAGTTATGCATGTTCCTAGCTTGAAGAGAAATTTGATTTCTGTAGGAAAGTTAGGGGATGAAGGTTGTACAGTAACTCTCACAGCAGAATCTTGGAAGGTGACCAAGGGTGCACTTGTTATGGCCAGAGGTAAGAGAGTAGGTACTCTCTATTTGTGTCATTGTGTTACTAACAATTCTCTTTCTGTATTATCTACTTCAGATGTGGATGCAAAATTGTGGCACTCAAGGCTTGGCCACATGAGTGAGAAGGGGATGTCAATTCTTAAGTCTAAAGGTAAGCTTTCAGATTTGAAGAGCATGGATCTAGAATTTTGTGAGCACTGTGTATTTGAAAAATAGAAAAGGGTTAGTTTTCTCAAGACTGGGTCTACAAAGAAGAAGCATAAGCTGCATCTTGTTCACACAGACATGTGGGGACCAGCTCAGCTAGCTTCTATTAGAGGATCACAGTACTATGTTTCATTCATAGATGATGCTACAAGAAAGGTATGGATCTACTGTATTAAGAAGAAATCTAATGTATTTGAGACTTTTAAGATTTAGAAAGATATGGTTGAGAATGAAATAGGGAAAAGATTAAAGTGCCTGAGATCAGACAATGGTGGAGAGTTCTGCAGTTATAAGTTCAACTGGTATTGTTACATGCATGGAATCCATAGGCAAAGGACGGTTCCAAGGTCACCTCAGCAGAATGGAATTGCTGAAAGGATGAACAGAACAATCATGGAGCATGCAAGATGTATGAGATTGCATGTCGGTTTGCCTTTAGAGTTTTGGGCAGAAGCTGTTGACACTACAGTGTACCTGATTAATAGAGGACCCTCTACAGCTCTGGATGGTGGAATTCCAGAAGAGGCTTGGACAGGTAAAAAGGTAGATCTCTCTTTTCTCAAAGTTTTCAGTTGTGAAGCCTTTGTGCACGTAGATAAGGAAAATAGAAAGAAGCTTGATGCTAAGTCTATGAGGTGCACGTTTATTGGCTATGGCTCAGATGATTTTGGTTTCAAATTTTAGAATCTAGGAACTAACAAGATAATTAGGAGTCGTGACTTTGTTTTCAATGAAAAAGTGATGTATAGTGATCAGCTGAAGAAGTTGAATCAATCTGGGCAGAGCAATAGTGAATTAGATGAGGTGACGGTTCAAAATGAGCTCGTGGGAAAAAGAAATAATCACTTGTAGGAAAACACAGAGACCAACGTCGGCAGGTTAGGAACTGGTGTCGGCAGAACAGAAACCGTGGTCGGTCATACAGAGACCGATGTCGGTAGGATAGGCACCGGCATCGGTCAAGCAGAACCGGCGTCAGCCAGTAACAGGTCTGGTGGTGACCGAGGTCGGTCACTGTCAGAGAATTTGGGTGGACAGCATGTTGTGAACGAGTCTCAGACACCCATCAGGAGGTCAGAAAGGGTAAGTAAGCCTCCGATTAGATATTCTCCTTCATTATTCTATTTATTTCTAACTGATGGTGGAGAACCAGAGAGTTTTGAAGAAGCAATATAGGTGGAGTCCAAGAGTCAGTGGGAGCGTGGCATGGTTGAGGAGATGGAGTCCTTAAGAGAGAACCAAACATGGGATTTGGTTGAATTGCCAGCTGGTAAGAGAACACTGAAGAATAGATGGACCTACAAGTTGAAAGAAGGTGAGAATGGACAGATGAGATATAAGGCTAGATTGGTAGTGAAAGGATTTGCACAAAAGCCAGGTATTGATTTTGGTGAGATTTTTTCTCCTGTTGTTAAAATGACTTCTATACGGATTGTACTGTCTTTGGTTGTTGTTGAGGATTTGCATCTTGAGCAGCTAGATGTTAAGATAGCATTTCTTCATGGAGATTTGGATGAGAAAATATATATGGAACAACCAGAAGGATTTGAGGTCAAAGGCAAGGAGAAGTTAGTGTGCAGATTGAAGAAAAGCTTGTATGGCCTCAAGCAAGCTCCTAGATAGTGGTATTTGAAATTTGACAGGTTTATGACTAAGCATGGCTACAATAGGTGTCAATCTGACCATTGTGTGTATTTTAAGAGATTGGATAACGGTAGATATATTATTCTATTGTTGTATGTAGATGATATGCTGGTTGCAGGATCACACATGCAGGATATCTCTGAGCTTAAGGTGAAATTAGCTCAAACTTTTGCTATGAAGGATTTGGGAGCAGCAAAGAAAATCCTTGGCATGAGCATTAAGAGAGACAGGAAAAATCATAGGTTGATATTGTCTCAAGAGGATTATGTGGAGAAGGTGTTGAAATGGTTCAATATGCAGAATGCTAAACCGGTAAGCACACCTTTGGCTAGACATTTTAAGTTGAGTAAAGAACAATGTCCTAATTCACATGATGAGGTAGAGTACATGAGTAAGGTTCCATATTCTTCCATAGTAGGAAGTTTGATGTATGCAATGGTGTGTACTAGACCGGATATTGCCCAAGCAATGGGAGTGGTAAGTAAGTATATGGCCAATCCAGGTAAGGAACATTGGAAATCAGTTCAGTGGATCCTTAGATATCTGAGAGGAACCAACAGTAGGCACTTGTGCTATGGAGGTTCAGATACTTCTCTACATGGTTATGTAGATTCAGATATGGAAGGTGATTTGGATGGCAGGAGGAGCACTACAGGTTATGTTTTCACTATAGGTGGAACGGCGGTTAGCTGGATATCTAAGTTACAGAAGGTTGTTGCTTTGTCAACTACAGAAGCAGAGTATATTGCAGCCACAGAAGCTAGCAAAGAGATGATATGGATGACACAGTTCATGGAAGAGCTTGGAAGGGAGCATGGGAGTTGCAGATTGTATAGTGACAGTCAGAGTGCAATCCATTTGGCTAAGAATTTAGCCTTTCATTCAAGAACAAAGCACATACAGCTAAGGTACCACTTCATACGACAGGTATTGGAAGATGGTGATTTGAAGCTGGAAAAGATCTATACAGGTAGGAATCCTACTGATATGTTAACCAAGCTAGTTACAAAGGAGAAGTTGAATCTTCATTCAACTTCTGTTGGTCTTCATGATTGAGTTGAAGATAGAGGAGCTAGAAGATGTTGCTGTACAGGTACTGGTGCAGCTGTTTATCTCCAAGTGGGAGATTGTTAAGGTGTGGAGCCTAAAAGCTTCACATACGAGTGCATTACAAAGTTGCAGGTTTACACAGTCACCGGCATCAGTTAGAAGTGATCGACGTCAGCCTGGTGCAGTTGAAGAGACGCCGACATCGGCAGAGGATCGGTCGACGTCGGTCACAGGTGAGTAGGCAGGAACTGGCGTCGGTTACATGTGCGTCCAGAATGCTATTTTTGAGGACAGAAGCGAGTGTTTGCATGATGAGTTTAAGTCTTAGTCTTAAGTTCGCATTTCTATTATTAGTAAGATTGTTTTTAGAGCCCTTGTTCAAGAGGCTTAACTGTTGGTTGTAAGTGCATGCTCATGTTTCCAAATTCTATATGTAGAATTAGATATTCTTAGCTTAGTGTGATTATTGTTGTAGTTCATTGTATGTGAATGTTAAAGAACAGTACAGAGTAGTATCAATCCAAGTTGTTGGAATTGATTGTACTTGAGAGAGTGAGAGCTCTTAAGGGATAGAGATCTAGAGAGAGATCTTGTGCATCTGAGAGAGGTGTGGAAGAAAGAAGTTTCTTCAATTGTATTCCTTTTGTAAAGAGTTTTAATACAAGTTTTCAGGGTGGTTTCTTGTATCTCTTGTTCTTTGCTATTATTTGATTCTAGTTACTTATCTATCTGATTTAATTCTGCAGTTTATTGCTTTCATAAGTGTAATCTATCGTTGATTGATCCCCAACAAAAACACTCATTACAAATATTATAGAACTATGAACAAGTTTCTAATTCTCAAGTTCCCACTGGAGCAAGAGAAGAGCATACACTTGATCTTAGATTTCTTAAACTTTATAGACTTCTCTATTTTTCTATATCTCTATCCTCTACAAAGAGGTTTATTTATAGCATTTAGGGAGGTCCTACCTAGAATCTCTGCCAAGGCGGTGTCTATCCCTTCATGCTTCACAAAAGCATACTACAATGAGATGTTGTTGGATGAAATAGATGAGGATAGTTATTTTGGTGGGTCCAACAATGCTTTTGCTTCTGTCAACAAGTCATCTTCGCTAATAGGTAGAAAAAGACATATTATTTGGAAAGTGTTGGAAATATGCTAGTGTAGGGGCCCATTATTGCTAGTGTGTGAGTTGATATAGAAATAAGATTCTCACTCTAGATGTCTTTGAATAATGGTGTGGACCATAGTATCCTGCTCATGATTTTCTTCTTCATGAATATGATGTGGACCATATCATGCTATCCACTTATAAAGGTGTTCATTATGCGATGTCTGTAATTTGATTCACCATGTCCATAGTGGATGATTTATCAAGTCGATTAATTGATTGCACATAAATTCATTATTTAAGTGATTAATGGTAAAAACACCTTCTCTTCTATGATGATCTACTTCTATGGAGACTACATTAGACATTTATAAATATGTAGCTACTGTATAAGAAATTCTTGTAAACCTTTGATGCAAACCTTCACATGGAATCTATTCCTGGATTAGGATGTTTAGAGAGTCAAATCCTTGGTTATGGAGATGGAAGTGCTTTTCTTAGGGAGCTTGAACCTCTAGGGTGCTCCTCCCTTGTTATTGAATCCATTTTTAGCCAAAATCTCCCCAAACCAAAGTAGACTAGACCATAATGTACCATCTACAAGAATGTTGTAGTGAATAAATTTAACAAATCTTGTCTTACTGGCAACTGTAAGTCCACTCTCCAATCTAGAAAATATAATATTCAAGAAGTTCTCCAATCTATTAAAGAGATTATACAAGAAGAACTTAAACCCATGTCTATTGAGGTTTCTTTTATCATAACTCAGTTGTTGACCATCTCTAGTCTGAAATCTGATCCATATTCTATTCAAAGGAACCCTTCTTCCAATCCACCTATAGATGAAAACTCTATGACAAGCTTTACTAGGACATCACTGACCTAAAAAACTTATTGCTACTTAGCAAGATCAAATTGAAACTTTGATAGTCAAGCAAAACTATGATATTCATGTGGGATGACAATGTGAGGACTTCTATACTCTAAAAATTTGATTACAATGTGGACTTCTTTAGAATAAAACATGGTTTGGCTACCTCAGTGGTTCAGATCCATAGGTATTTATATGATGTGATCAGCAGGGGATTACAGGCTAATAAGACTATCTCAACCTTCAAGCAACACATTTCCTCCAATCCTCTAATGAAGTTTGTGAGCAAAGAGGGACCATGGTTGGCCCATCAAGGTTGTAGTCACCCTACAATGGAGATTCAGAATGAGCATGGGAAAGACATTGCCCTAGTAATGCTACCTCACCATTATAGTTTATTTTTGTTCATTTTGTTCTTTTCTTTTTTATTTTTTCACAATAATAATAATAATAATAATAATAATAATAATAATAATAATAATAATAATAATAATAATAATAATAATAATAATAATAATAATAATAATAATAATAATAATAATAATAATAATAATAACAACAGATGTTTTTATGGGTGCATATGGCTTGAACCTGTAAGGGTCGAGCAAGTATTCATGGTGTCTACCACTATGCCACAGCCCTAAGGGCTGGCAATAGATTTTTACTATGATGGATGATGAGGGTGTATGCCCTCTATCATCTTTATAGTAATTATGCTATTATTGGTTTCCTCTTTTCGGTCTCATTCAAACTTATTTTGCTACTTAGATTAATTTTGTAGATGTATGGATTAATTATCAATGATTTTGATCATATTTTCATGCATTTTATTGGGATAGGTATGTTTTGTTAGAGACAATCTTGTGTCATTTGGTCTTCAAATGATATCATGGTGCTACTAGTTGGAAAGAAATGATGTACTTTTATTTTTAAATATTAATATAGTTTTTTCTTAGTATTTTAAAAATATATATATATATTAATCCAACAAATGAAAATAAGCAAATATATATTTAATTTGAGAATCTCACATTAAATAATAGAAAATTGTATATTGGTAAATGGATTTACACTAAAACATGCAACACAAATAACTATGAACATGTAGTTAGGTTTAAATTAGATGTAAAATAGTAAATCAGACTTAATTAATTATTCTAACTTCAGAAAAATAAGTAAATATATTGGGTTTGAAACTCAATATGTCCCGTGTATATGAACACAACAGTTTGGAGCTTCAACGTCTGGATTAAGACATCGAATCCTATTTCTTAAGAGTGAAAAAATAAGAGAATAAAAATAAAATATAACAAAAAAAAGTAAGCGTGATATACTAGAATAGTGTATTTTCAACCCACCCAACGGAAAACATGTACAAATTAAATGTTGAAAATGTAAACAAAATGTTATAGAATCACATTGCAAGAGCCAAACACATAAATGAACAAAGATAGTTTGCACGAAATATCCAAATTTTTTGCATAAGGTGCTGAAATAAACTACACAATTGCATGTAATTACTAGAAATGAATAGAAAATAAAACTATAATGATTTACCAAGGGAAAATATCTTAGTGGAGCTTTGATAAAGCACTAGACAACATTCCATGGAGTTAAGACTTAAAAAATAGGCAGACCATCCCTAATTATATATATGCAATAAAAAGAGGAGGATCTATGGCTTTGAAATGAGCACTCGAATACCATGGTTCTGCAGTTGCCTTCATTGCAAAATCTTTGCCCACATATCTCTCTATTTTCCTTCTCATCCACATTAGGGTGTAAGTGTCTTGTAAAACACTATAGTTTGGTGTTTTTGTGTGGACTTACATTTACAAGCCACTTGATTTGAGTTCTAAATTCATGATTTCAAAATCTTAATAGTGAAAAATCAATGCAAAAGCTTTTATGTTGCCAACTTAACTAATATGCCCACAAATATTTAAATACAAAACCAAATTTTTTTAAATATCATGACATGTCCAATTTTTAGCCTTCCACTATAGTGAATTCCTTTTAAGTTTCAAAAGCTAAAAATCATTTAAGCATTGGGACCCTCTAATTATTATAAAAGTTTATCCTTAATATATTTGTTTGGAAATGTCTCTACTCTACATAGATTTGTGCAATAGTAATTATGCATGACTTAGGTGTTACACAAGTATTGGTTGTGTATATTATTTGTGTAAGCAAAGCTGGTTATACAAACTTATGGGGAGATTTTATATGATAGCTACACAAAATTATCAACATGTGACGATGATGGAAGAGTTATGTAGGGCAGTCTGTGCAATTTCATTATAATTTGGGTGGTTGTGAAGTGGTTTAGTTGTAATATGGTGTTGCAAGGAGTTGTACAACATATCAAGAAATGGAATGTTTTTGAATGGATCTCAGAAACTTATCTAACTGAAGAGGTGCTAGTAACATCTTGATGGTGCTTTAACACAAACTTGTTAAGGAGCGTTACACATTGATCACTTGGCTCAATAGTTGGTGAGTGTAGACTCCCCTATTATGTGGATGTTACAAATTGAATGTTGGTTAAAGGCACATTTCTTCTTATGAGGAAGTGTGGACTAAGAGAGTTATGAAGCACACAAGATATGTGTAACAAAGGTTGTTGATTGCTAAGTCCACACAGTCAAGTGTGTGCATTGTAACATATTGTATTGCTATGTATCAAGTTCACAAAACCATGCAACTTGGTTTAATAATTGTAAGACAATGATATCTATATTAATAATCAAGAAGGTTATTGTGCCAAAAAATTTACTTGAAAGGGTTTTCCCAGGTGAAATTGTGTTTATGTGCATGTCTCTATCTTTATTTGTTTAAGGTTAAAAATGAACTCTTCTTTATATTTGTTTATCATGCATGAGTTATTTTCCCAACATTTGGTATTAGAGAACAATTGTAACCTTTGTAGAAGTTTGAATAACTTACGATAAATAGTTTCTTTGTAGTGGAAGTCTTATGAGTGAATCTTATGTGAAGAAAAGGATTGAAAGTACTAAGATAGAGATTGATAAATTCAATGGTAAGAATTTTGAGTTATGGAAACTCAAGATGGAGTATGTCTTAGTAGATATAGCTCAGTGGATTGATATAACAAAAATGTACCCATGGGAATGAAACTAAAAGAGTGGGAAATTTTTGATAGAAAACAAAGAAGCTCTATTTAATTATGTTTGTCATATTCAATGCTAATGATTATTTTGACTAAAAAGGTTGTGAAGCTTTTATAGGATAAGTTTGAGAATGTTGTACTAAGTCAAGTCACTAGTAAACAAACTTCTATTATAAAATAAGTTTTATTCATTGTGAATGAATGATAGTGACTCAATTTTAGAATACCTAAATGCCTTCAACATTGTGTTAAGCAAGTTATCATCCGTGGATGTCAAAATGGATGATGAAGAAAAAAGTATTAAGCTGATGTGCTCTTTGCTAAACTCATGGAAAAATATAGTGATGGCAATCACTAGCACTACATTAGAGCTAAAAGTGGAAGATGTAGTCATAACTCTCTTATTAGAGGAGATGAGAAACAAGTTAATGGAAATTTATTAAATTAATGACACCCTAATTGTGTGAGGTCACTTGTGATAAAGAGGCAAGTAAAACACTAGGGATAAGTGCTTGAAGTCAAGAGGTATATCAAAGAATTTGAATAGATCCTTCAAGAAGTGTTAGGATTGTGGCAAGGCAAGGCTTTTGAAGAAGGACTATAGAGTGGAAAAGGTGGAAAAGGCCAAACCATAAGATGCTACACAATCCTCAAGTGAGAAGGTCTCTAGTGATGGAAATGAAGAAGTATTTCTTGCAATCTCAATATTGTATACATGTA
This sequence comes from Torreya grandis, assembly GCA_037957365.1. Classification (NCBI taxonomy): domain Eukaryota; kingdom Viridiplantae; phylum Streptophyta; class Pinopsida; order Cupressales; family Taxaceae; genus Torreya; species Torreya grandis. The sequence continues at coordinate 6,198,852 of JARHVA010000099.1, read as the reverse complement.
ATGATGTGTGGTTGATTGAATTTGGAGCCTCTTATCGTATGACACTTGCAAGGGAATGGTTTTGAAAGTATGAAGAATATAATGGTGGTGATGTCTTTTTGGGAGACAACTCAACCTACATGGCCATAGGTAGAGTAAGAGTGACTCTAAAGATAAAAAATGGGAGTATCAAGACTCTTGTTAGGATTAAGAACACAGGTAAATATAACAAACTACATTGTATAATTTGACAATGTTTCACAAAAATGTAAAATCTCAATTATTGGAAATTTTTACAAAGCTAAAGTTTATAAAAAAATTTCTCGAGGTGGTTCCACTATGGGACCCAACTAACTTACTAACATTTATTTACTTTCAATATTTGCTCCATATTAACACTAACAACTATCACAAATAAATCTAATAGGACTTTAGATCAACCAACCCAAAAAATCTCCCTAGTATTTTGCACATTTCTAAACTTGTGAGGAATTTAATTTTCATGAGCAAGATGAATGATTTCAGTGTCTAAGTATCAATCAATAGAGATGGGTTAAAAATGGTGTACATATCCATGGTTTTGGAAAAATCCTTGCACATAAATACTATGTTCAGGGTTGATGCGATTGTAGTAAGTAGCGCATGTAACAACATTATTGTTCATGAGACCAAAGATGAAACATGAACTTTCACATTGCTTCCAGTGAAGAAGACAATATTGTAGCATAAGAAGTTAGGCCACATTGGTGAAAAAATTATGCACATATTGTAGATAAAGTATATGGCAAAAGGGATGGTTGGACTTTGAATTATATGAAAATTGCATCTACAGCAAGAAAAGTTGGGTGAAACTCCCTGCAAATGTTGTGGGGGAAAGTGAAATATTGAAAGTGATCCATAGTGATGTGTTCAGACCAATGGATGTCCCATCACTTAATATGTTTGTATTCTCTATGTATTTCATATATGACTACTTTTGTAAGACTTGTATATACTTATCCTAAATAAAAATGAAGTTCTCAATAAATTCAAGGATTTGAAAGCTCTTGTGGAGAACCTAAAGAAGAAAAGGATAAAATTTTTGTGTACAAACAACAGGGGTGAGTATTTCTCCAAAGTGTTTAGAAAATCATGTAGGTGGAGTGGTATAAAAAAATTCAATTCAATATACATCGCAACATAATGCAATTGTAGATTGGATGAATAGGATGTTGATAGACAAGCTCTAGATAATGTTGAGTGGTATGCATTTGAAGAAAAAAATTTAGGTTGAAGTAGTGGCTACTGCTTATTGCCTCATCAACATATCACCTACCTGAATCCTAGTTGACAAGACTCTACAAGAAGAATGGAGCGTGAAGAAGCCCTGCTTGCGACATCTATGCACTTTTGGTTTTGAAGCATATTCTCATATCCCAAAAGAGAAAATATCACAACTTCACTTTAAGTCTATGAAGTGAATCCTTATTGGGTATGGTGTGGTGTCAAAGGTTGCAAATTTTGGAATCTTGAGATGAAGAAGGTGGTCTATAGATGGAATGTAGTCTTTAAGGAGTGCGTAAGGTTCATGCACAATAAGATTCAAATAAGAAATCAAAGGAAGAAACAAAAATGATGTGGGTTGATGTAGACACTACAAACCATGTATATGAGTATGATGTGATGGATGAAGTGTGGCACTATTCAAAAAAAGAGGAGGATCCTTCAATTCCTACTCTTAAGAGGTCACAACAGGTGCACATAATGCATGAAAGGTATGGCCCACATGATTTTCATCATGCATTCCTATAATTAATGACTTGTGGTGAAGACCCCAAGATGATGAAGTAAGCTTTTAGTTTCACAAAGAACAAGTCTTGAAAGAAGGACATGAAAGAGGAAATGGAATCTCTAGATAAGAATAAGACATGGATTTCAGTAAATTTACCTTCTAGATGAAAACATGTAGGTTGTAATTAGGTTTTCAAGAATAAGTATGCATAATGGAAGGTAGATAAGCATAAGGCTCACCTCGTAGAAAAAGGATTCTCACAATTAGAGAGAATTGAATCTAGTGATACCTATTCACTTATTGTGAAACTACTTCTATTAGGTTTATTGTCTCCATTGTGATAAGTTTAGTACATATCTATGCAATATTAAGAAAATATCATTTATGATAATAGAGTCAAACACAGACTTTTAAAATTATTTCAAACACACAATATATATTATTTCTTCCACACTCTAATTCTATGATCATTCTAAACTTTACATACAAATATATAGGAGAATATTTCTTGTATCTATGGATTCCAAAATCCCTACAATATATCTCCTCTCAAACTCCTATAACTAATAACACACCTATTATGATATAATATTATAAAAAATAAAAATATATCTTAACAACAATAATATAATCTAACCTATCTTATTAAACATATGATTAACAAAAAACTATTTACTATTTATCATCTGGTAAATATCAACTATTACTATTTACTTTTTACCTCTCTGTAAATACCTAAAAATCACTCAATGTGAAAACTAACACCAACACATTGTTGTTGCATTTGATCTTGAGATAGAACAAATGTATGTTAAATTAAATTTTTTTCATGGGGATCTTGAAGAATAAATTTACGTGTCACAAATTGAAAGATTCAAGGTAAAATGGAAAGATGACTTGGTTTACAGGATGAAGAAGTCCTTGTACGGCTTGAAGCAATTACCTAGAATGTGAAATCATAAGTTTGATAGCTATTTAGTTAGACTTGGGCATGTTTGCAACAATGTTGATCCTTATGTGTACTACAAGGAAGAGGATCATAACCTTGCCATCATAGTCCTCTATGTGGATGACACGTTGCTGATAATAAATGATAAGTGTATGATCAAGTAGGTAAAGTCTCAACAATTTGCAAAGTTGACATGATAGTCCTTTGTCCTATAAAATTTATCTTGGGAATGAAAATAAAATGGGATCATGATAACAAGAAGCTCTGGATAGACTAGAGGAAGTACATTGAAATGATATTAGAAAGTTATAGGATCAAATTTGATTTCACATCTTTTCTAGTTGGTTAGAAGCTATCAACTTTGCAATGTTTAAAGACACATGAAGAGTTGGAGGATAGGACTCAGGTTTTGTATGAGAGTGTCTGGGACTCCTAATGCACGTAATGGTTCATACAAGCCCTGATACTATACACGTAATAGAAGTAGTGAGCAGATTCTTATTCAATCTAAGCAAGGAAAATTGAGAAGCAATGAAGAGGATATTCAAGTATTTGTGTAGATCTTTTGATCATGTGATTTGATATCAATTCACACCTAGTGCAAGTAAGACTTTGAGTCTATAAGGATTTTTGGATTCTAACTGGGTTTGAGATCTTTATTATTGGAGGTATACCAGTGCATATGTGTTAAACTTGTTTGGTGGATTTGTAATGTGGATAAGAAAATGTTAGGCTAGTCTTTTGATATCTACCAACAAAACATAATATATCATAGCTACTCACGTAAGTGTGGAGTCTTTTTGGATTCAAATGTTGTTACTATATAGATAATGTACCCATGGGAATGAAACCAAAAGAATGGGAAATTTTTGATAAAAAATATATAAGCTCTATTAAATTATGTTTATTAGATTCAACACTAATGATTATTTTAACTAAAAAGGTTGTGAAGCTTCTAAAAGAATGCAAAATTTTTGATAAAAAATAGATAAGCTCTATTAAGTTATGTTTATTGGATTCAACACTATTGATTATTTTAACTAAAAATATTGTGAAGCTTCTACGAGATAAGTTTGGGAATGTTGTACCAAGCCAAGTCACTAGTAAATAAACTTCTATTATGAAATAAGTTTTATTCATTGCAAATAAATGA
>JARHVA010000099.1:6122500-6190000 GCA_037957365.1 Torreya grandis | reverse complement strand
ATCCTAAGCACAAATTATGAAATATTGTTTGCATCTAAGTGGATTCTAAATAAATTATGTGTATTACCAACATATGTCCCAAAAATGATTCCCATATCTATTTCCCTATTCTTCTAGTATTGAATTGGATTTAGTGTGGCAACTAAATCATAAGATTCATTAATTGAATATTCAAGTAAAACCAAATCACTCAAAACCTATTTTACAATAGAAAATAATAAAATAGCCCCACAAGTTTGACTAAAGGACAACTCAACATGTTATCTATAAAATAAAACACCAATTAATCTATATGAAAGACTATTGGATTAATAATGACTAAGGATTGAAGTGAACCACAATCTAAGCCTAAAACCATGGCTCTTTTAGCAATGAAATGCACAATACTAAGAAAATAAAAAATAAAGGGTACTCACCCTTTGAAAAGGGGGTGAGCCCTTTACAAAGGGCATGTGGCCTATACGTTACAAAGGGCACATGCACTTTGTAGTGAAAAGGTTGTGTGCCCTATGTACTGCAAAGAGTGCATTCCCTTTATTGTGTAAAGGGTGTGTGCCCTTTGTAGTGCATATGATAGTTTATTTAATATTTTTATAATGTAATGTTTATAATATGTATAGTATTTATATTGTAATGTTTATAATATCTATAGTAAAATAAACATTTCAACATAATTCTTATACTTTAAATTTATTTTACCAAATATAAGAAATTAGTGCCACTCTGGGTATTTTGTAATTTATTTTAGAGTTGTAGGAGTTACTATTTAGAACATAGTTTTTAAAAATCAAAGCTGATCAGTACTAGCTTTAAAATTTTCAATATTGAGCATAAGGGTTTTTGGGTGTAAATTTTACATCTAACATATGTTTTTGGAAAACTAATCATCATTATGTAGTTTCTAGGACTTTGGAGTTTATTTATGATGTTTTTAAGAGTTATACGAGTGCTAAAAATTATTTTAACAAACCTTGTATCTCTCTAAAATTGCTAACACTGAAAATATATTAACACAAGGATTCATCACAAACTAAAACATTTAGACCATTTAAATTCACCCTATAACATGTTGAAGAAGGAATATTATTCCCTTTGTCACTTTGAGGTTGAATATAGGAAGTTTCACTAATTTTGTTACTACAGGAAGCATTTAGTGCAAGACTACACCAATAAGTTCCATGACTACACTACATGCTTGTGTTAGATCTTGACTAAATAACATAATGTGTTGAAGTACATCAATGTACTTTCACTATCTATCTCTAAAATGATAGAGTTTTTGACTTATGAAACTCTAGGGAAATCTTATTTAAATATTGGTAAGATTGAAACCAAGGAAAACATGAATAAACATCTCACCTCTTCATCTGACACCATGTGCAATAACCAACCCATGCACAACTCCTCATCTCATCCTCCTACACAAGAGAATAACATTTTTTGCTAAGGAAATAAGGCTAAGAATGATACATAATCTTGATGGCTATTGAACCTTCTAATTTTTTTTTGTAAAAATGGCAAAAAAAATTGGTGATAATTAGTGCCATCAACATCACTCACACACCCATGATGACTGAGACCATTATAAGAAATAATCCTTGCTTGTGTACTCTACATCTAATCCCTCACATAAGGATGGCATTGATCTAGATGCCACTTGTTTGAGCATGGGAGATTTATTTCCACATATGCCTATAAGGAGTGCTAAAACTTCTTCCACACTAAATTTTGGGTGAAGGTTTAGCCTTTTAATGTAAGCATTGACATTGGAAGTAAAAATTGTATCATCTTGGAAGGCACCTGCCAACTCCTAGATAATTCTAACACTATGAATTTGAATTCATAATCCTTGAGTGGGCTTTATCAAGGAAAAAATATACATGTCCAATGATAATTCACCTTGTATTATAATGTCAAACCTATGGAGGATACCATCACTTATAACATTGCATCTTTAGAGGTTTGAGACATCTTGTTAGGGACATCATATTTATATGACTAAGATGCTACATATAAATCCAAACATAGCATTTGTCTATACACATAAAATTTTACATTTTCAATGTCTTAAAATTAGCTCCGATGACCAAAGTTAACCTTTGTCTCTATAAAATAATGTCATAATCTTGTTTCATATAATTAAGATTTTTTTATGCTCATGGTCTATCTTGAGGCACCTACATGGGAAATAAAATAGGAACTAGTAGTGCACACAATGCAAATAATGTTGTAGTACTAGTAGTTCAAAAAGTTACTAAAAACATAATGGAATCTTCATAGAGCCCAAATGTCTTCTAATAAATTATGCTTGATAAAATAATGCATATATTTAGTTTTTGGATACCCTCTTCTAAATATCCCTCTATATTTAGTGTATGTTATAAAAAATATTGAAGTCTAGTTCCAAAAACAAGATCTCCTCAATAATGGTAATATTAGAACTATCTCTTCTCCTTATGAGGTTCTAATACACCTAAGACCTATGAAGGATGGATATTTACATATCTACATATAATAACACACACTCAACAAAATCACATTGAAGAATCGGTACCCACTATTGTGCATTGACATCCTCTTAAACCAACTCTGATGCATACAATATGATACCTGTAATCTCAATAAAAAAAAATGGTCTCCCCACTAGTATTTTTTCTAACCTATAAATGTGAAATGTCATAAGTGATGAGGTCCTCCATAAGTGTGAATTTGTATTTAAATGTGCATTATCACTGGACCTATATACCCTTATCCTAATAAACCTACCCCAAAGAATATGGCTTGGAATGCAAATAATTAGAAAGGCCTAAAGCACTAGGATTTGCATTGCACGCTAATGTTCTTCTCACTTCCAATATTAATGATGAGATCAAAAGTCCAACCCTTCAACCAAAATTTGGTGTGGAAGAGGTGTTCTATCACCTTCAAAGTATATATGGAAGTTGTGTTTGTGCTTAGACAAGTGGCATCTAGATCAATGTCATCCATCTACATGAGACTAGATGTAGACTACACAAGTAAGGTTTCCTATCACAATATTCAGAGTCACCATGGGTGTGTGGGAGATGTTGATGGTACCACTTTTCACCAGAATTATTGTCTTTGACAAAAATAGAAGGTGCATGATCCTTCAAGTTTTGTGTAACCTTATTAGCTTACTCTACTTTTTTCAAAGCATTTTTATTCTGTAGACAAGGATCTTCACATGTTGGCTCTTGTACAAGACATTAGATGAATAAGTGATACATGGATTCAATATTTATTTTCCTTTGATTTTGTTAACATTGTGATAAGCATGCCCCAATGTGTTGAAAGCAAATAACTTTGTCTTCATAGGAACATAAGGTGGCAGTTCACTAATGTGCTTCAACACCTTATGTTTTTCAATTAATTTCTCATGTAAGAAGTAGGTGTAATCATAGAGCTCATTAGTGTATTATTCTACTAACTACTCTAAAAATCAATAAAGGTTATCCACAAACATACTAGATGGAAAGTTTTATGTATTTTCTTATTTATTAGAACAGTCTATGTTGTATTCACTCCTCCAATAAAAATTCCATGGAGACTAATGGAAGAGGGAGATAGGATATGTGACGACTTAAAAATGATCTATATTCATAAATTTATAGACAATATGTAAAGGATTGTATATATTTTCTACCCTATAGTTTATACACTATCCATGCAAAATCTCTACCTAGGTTGTTTGAAGAAATCATAAGATCACTCATATAATTTGGATACTAATGGTACCACCCAGACCACATGGTTATAAGGGTAAAATGGAATTTAGTTTCACCATTTTATCTTACCCATATTATCCCTAGACAAGTAAGTTGAACAATAAATAACTTGCCATTTTTCCAAAAAAGTTGATGAGAATTACAGAAGGTCCAAACTAAGAGTTATACATAAAAAACCTCTCAAAATAGGTAGACAAAAATTCCAAATGCACTTTAATTAGAGGATCAAGGCACACAAGAGGACTAAAGAAACAATCATTATTTTTTCACTACATATACTTATAATTTATTTGAAGGTACATATTTAGGGTCTTATAATTAATTATTACATTATGTTGTGGTGTAACTATTAAGTCATGATGATGGACTAAATCAACAAGAGAAAGCATTATATTTGGTGTTTCAAACTATTATATTTTAATGAATTTGGGATGTTTTTTTTGATAAAATAGATCAAATCTAGAAAATAAAATTTTAAAAAACATACGATGTGGACTTTTATTTTAGGACGGATTTTTATTCAAGAAAATTGACATAATGCCATAGCTTACATCAATGGGTTTAGCGATTATTTTAAATGTATATTTAGTGAAAAATTAAGGTGACTCTCTTAGTACCAGACATGTTTACATCATTACATTGATTTTATATGTTTGAGGTCAAATAATTTGAATTGTGTTTGAGCACCATTTAAAATTTATTAGAAAATAATTTTTTTCATTAGATGTTTCATCAGGGTTTGATTCAAGTTGCATTGATCAAGTTTTCTAATGCCATCTCCTATGTGACATAATTGCATTAGTAATAAAAAATGAAAAAAATATTATGCATTTATTATTGCATTTCATGTGAGAAACATAATTTTAAATTAGTAAATTATATTTTGATTGATTAATTACAAAGATGGTTTTTATTTGTATTTTTATTTATGGATGAAAATAATAGTAACAATGACTATGATGAAAATTGCAATAACTCAACAACCTTTATTCATCAATATAATAATTTTAAACAAATTTAATTAAGATTAGTAACAAATGATACCTACAATCCACATATTTAATTTACAAACAAAGTACATAACAATCAAATAACATTTAAACCTAAGGAATAAAAATATCACTACAGTGATCATAATATAAGTGCTATGAAACCTAAGGAATAGACCCTGAAATATGATCAATAATATATAGCCAACTATGTGCCCCACCATAACTACCTAAAAAATTATCAAAAATTATTATTTTTTTAAATGTGTATAAAATTAGGTCTAGTTTACAACCATATTTTTTTTTTCAATTTTAATAAACTAAACAAAAGATATATAAACAAATATAAACATGCATAATTATGATATATATGTCTATAAAAAGACATACTTAAAAGTAAATATAGATAACAACCATAAAGCAATAAAAATATAAATATATATATATATATATATATATATATATATATATATATATATATATATATATATATAGAAAGAATAAAGTGTAGTAGATGTTGTAGTAATATTTTCAAAAAAAAATCGATAAAATTCATAGCGTTTAGCATGGCTGAAGTTGTATTTTATTATTTTTAGTTAAAAAATACATTCAATTGTGTGTTTACAGGGCCATGCCTCCCACTTGGGAATCCAAGCCATTCTTGAGCCCTCAGACATGTGTTTCTAATGTAAAATATAAGAACTACAAAATGATCTTAATTCAATCTTAAATTATCTTAATTCAAATTTTGACACTGATTTTAGATCACATGTATCTTTTTGTAACAACCTACTGGGGTCAACTAAAAATACATGATTTTTTTTAACTTAAACACATATACCAAAAATAGATTACACCATGAGAATCTATGGAGACCATATAGAATTGTCAAAGCATGATAATAACAAACAAACCTAATACATCACATATCATTGATCTCTAATATCATGAGAGCACATCATAATACAAATATAGAAGGTAGCTATATTAACTCAACCACAGTTGATACAATTCTACAACCATCACTGTCAATATACAATAATGTAAATAATTAAAACTCTCATGACCATATTAAATAATAAGTACAACATAATACAATGTACATATAAAATACATCATTCCCTCAAAGCATAGTTTTCAAACTCAAGTATCTATAAAAATCTCAATTGTCATGTCGATAAGAAGTAATGTTGTAGGCAGAGAGAATCATCTGAGTACTTTTCAACACCAATGATGGATCAACGATCTTCTACACTAATCCCATCAAGAAATGGCCCTCCATGAATGAGTAGATAGTGATGGTATGAGAATCCAAAGAGATAAGTAAGTACCTATATGTTGTATGATTTATAAACTAAACATGTAGTGTATCATATAAAACCATTATATTACAAGATATTGTAAAAACATGTAAATCATACTCATGAAATTATAATGTCTCACTAAACATACTTTGGTCTATTTTTTTATAAATAATAAATAATAATGATCTATAGATCAATCAAATTCATATACACCACTTAATTGAACTATCTTCCTCTGTCATTGTGATACGAGTAAGTCAATTAAATCTATCTCAGTCCTTACTTTGTATCAGTAATGCAAATCAGTCAAATACAATTCACTCATAAGATTCATTTAATTTACATCCTACTAGAAAACACATCATATAACATGATAAACATAGGAGTAACTAAAGTATATATTTATTCTATCAATCGTATGAATGAATCTTACATTATTTTCTATCTCATACTAGAAATAATGAATATAATTTATACCACATAAATAAAATACATATTTTATTACAGATTCTAACTATCATATTTAATTTCTAAACATGCTACACCCTATGATAATAGATATTACCATAGTCTAGTATTATAAGACATAAATACTAATTTTTCATAATCAATCATATAAATTAGTCTTAAATACATAAAAATATAAATTTATATTCAAATAATTATATATAATGAAGTCATAGTTTCTATGAAACATAATAATACACTATCATAGCATTCAATAAACTCTTCAATTTATATACATGCATACATAATGTCCTACTAACTGTTATCAAACATATTATTTATAGTAATAACCAACACTCATACATTTAATTAGTTAAATATAGATGTGAGTCTAAATATACTAATTATAGTATGTACCATTTAGGTATAACATATATTTATATTATAGTACTCTATGATATCTTATACTATCATAGTTCACAACTACATAAAAATATATAAGCCAAACTATGATTTCAAAAATTAAATGATCTACATAAATAAAAACAAATAAGAACAGGATTATACTACCTAGCATTCTAAAATAACATAACTTATAAGCATGCATCATGATGCACCATTATTTACTGGATATAACCAAACATTTATACAAATTAATACTCTTATAACATGTATTGCACACAAGTATTCAATATTAAATACAAATAACTAACAATCAGTCAATCATTTATAATAAAATAGAGAATTCATAAACTTATTATAACATTCATTTAAACATCTTGATTTATTTTTTAAAAATTTATTTTAAAATATGGTTATAGTTTTGGTCCCTTGGACACCTGATGATTAGATAAAATTATACTTATAGCTACAAGCTTAGGCTTATGACCTAACATAGCCACTTTTATTATGTATTTATATTACATAATTCTTGTGTAGATATAACAAAATAAGACTCAAAAAATAATCCAAACTAGTATTTGTTATACATTTTAGGAGTTTAAATGCATGTATCAGTTAAATTAATTGCATGTAAAAAATTTAAGGTAGTTCATAATATACCTATGGAATTATAACCATAAGAATACACCCCTATGAATATATATATTCACCTTAATTTATTATTAATCATACCGTAACTTGTCTTAATGATACATTCACATTTCATGTTTTGTTTCACAAATTATAGATATCCTATTAAAAAGTAGTGGATAAAAACATAGTGGTAAAAATGCAGTATGATAAAAAGGTAGTATGACAAAAATATCGCAAGGAAAAAACATAGCAAAGAAAAATGTAGTTGTATTGGTAATATCACAAAAACATCATGAAGTTTTAACTAAAGGTCCAAACTCACGAAATCATATTTTTTTCTGTTATTGTACTTGAAAATTTGGTACATTATTTTTCTACCTTAAAATGCTGACTACTATCACAAAATAAACTAGACAACAAATAAATAATCACTAAAATGTCTCAATCATGCTCTTCATAAATTTTTTTTGACATTACCAATACTACTATGTTTTTCCTCATTATGTTTTTTTTCATGATGTTTTTGTCATACTACGTTTAAATACGACTACATTTTTATCCGCTATTTTATCACATGTAGTTAAATTATATGATAAGCAACTCTTCATATGAAAATAAGGACTATATTGGGTTGTTTATTTACCCCACACCTCATTAAATCCTCAGAGGACAAATTAATCACACATAACACTTACAGTTATTGGTATTCCCAAAGAGGTTTTCATGAGATTATTCAACTATTTAATATAGAAAATGTTGACTATATTTTATAATCTAGCTATCATGCCTAATCAAATCTAAGGCTTCTATATACATTCATAAATATGTAAGTTGAAAGCTTATTGATATAGGTTAGTATACACCAATAATTCACAACTATTAAATTTTATATATGGAATTGACTATTGTTTTAGTTCATATGTAAATCGACCATAATTTAAATAGCCATATACATTTTTAATTTTTCAAAAAGCTTTTTCTTGTTTAAAATTTACACTAAATACTATACATAAAAATCCCTTTAAATAATACTCAATCCTCTTATCAGATTTAATAGTCTATTTTCAATGAAGAAGGAATACATCTTGCTTATTATAAGATATTGATAGTTTCCACTTTTTAATTTAAATTACTGACATATGTTATAAAATATAATTAAGCCATCTAAGAAATGGAAAAAATAGATCATTCCCACTCTTTATAAAATATAATTGTTATAAATAATGCTCATATGGTTCTCTTTGTATGCCCTATTCTTTATTGATGGCCTATTTCCTATGAATTTACTATTAAATGATTTGTCAATTCTATTTGATCTGCTCTCTATAACGACACTAAGGTAAAATACATACTTATATACATACATTAATTCTTATAAACTAATATCCAAAAAATCTAATTATTTACTCTAACATTATATCATTCCATCAGTGGGTTGATTTGGTATATACAATTAACTGTAATCATTCCATCGACAAATTAATATTTATAGTGACTTAGTTAAACACACAAGCTATAAGAAAAATATCAATGACATCTTTTTTATTATTCAATTAAGAATATTCTCCCAATGACATATAACAAAGCCTTATAAATCTTCGCAGGCTAAAAATGGCGATGCCACTATGTGATATAATGGTTAAATGTAGTGACTCAATTTGAATGGTTTGAGAATTAATTCATTCCTACAATATGATGCCATAAACAAGAAATTGGTGTGTATATATATATCCACTTATTAATAATATTCCATCTATCATTATTTTCAATGACTTATCCCATCATAGTGACTTGTCCCCATTATTTAATAAAAACCAGTGACTCAGAATCTAATATGTACTAGAAAAATACATATAGTGAGTCCCTTCTCACTTGTACGGCCTGAAGATAAAAAATATATAGAAACTCATGCATCAGTTTAAAAGATTAAGGAAACTTATCTGAATAGAATATTTACTCTCCAAAAATCCATGATGACCCAATAATACTACATAGGTTGAAATCTGAGTTTTAAATAACCATAGTTTTATAATTGGAAAAGGCTAGAAATTGGTAAAGTGACTTCAATATATATATGCATTACCTCAATGGAGTAGGAAGGGACTGGTAATGATGCTTTAAGAAATATATATACAACAAGCTTTACTTTTTATTATTCCACATAGAATACAATGATCTTAAGGTTGTTGTTAAAAACTTAAAATCATATATTTATGATGTTGTACTTCCTACAGCCAACTATATCTTTAATAAACTTTTTGTACCTAAAATACAAGGTGACACCAATAAATTTTAGTAATTAATACACTCTTTTTCTTATATATGATGTTGGTTTGATTTAATAATCATTGTAGGCTTAAATAAGGCAACACCTAAGTGTTAGGTTATGGTTATATATATATATATATATATATATATATATATATATATATATATATATATAGACACCTATTTACTTGAATTTATTTAATTTACAATCAATCCACGTTTTAAAAGCTACTTAGTTCCTTTACTAATATGCTGAAAATACAATGAAGTATTTTAAGCGTAAAATAGATTATCGAGATAATAATATATATTCTCCCATGATCATAAATTAAATTTCAAAACACTACCTACCTATTCTCCTTCCATGATTTCTTTTCTCCTCTGCACAACACCCTTTTTATCTGCTCCTCTTTTCTTTGATTCTCCACACTTGTGATATTCCTTCCCACAACCACACACGTTCAAAAGGGTGTAGTATTTTTTTTATTTATTTAAATATTTTTGTTTTTGTTTTTTATTTTAGAAATCTCATTTTATTTTTCTCAACTTTATTTTTTTATTTTATTTTTTAAAAAGGCCTTCTATTTTTCTCTTTTTATGTTTTTCACGACTTTTCTTAAATATAATTTTTTTTATTTTTGCTTTGGTCAAATTATAAGGTTTTACACATTGATGCCTTCAGAAAATGGGCCAAAGAAAGATAGAAATTAGAGGGTCACTTGGAGGTTATCTCTTACATATTACAAATGGCTTCTCAAATGGCTCAATATAAAATATTAGGAGGTTATCTCTTGATGAGATTTTATATTGATCTCATCAAGAAGGGGTTTATTAAATATTAGGAAGATATTGATACCATACATTCCCTTACATATTACAAATGGCTTCTCAAACCTTTATTTATAGCTTTCCAAATGACCTTTGGCATTCACCCTTTGTGACCCTTCAATCCTCATGAAAAATGGCACCAAACTTGGATGACCCTTCATATCCTTGCATTTAAAAAGTCACATGGTGACCTTTCATAAACAAATGCATCCTTCCCTCTTTTGTCTTTATCTTGGTGACTTTTTGTATTCCTCAAAGTGTCTCTTCATGGAAAAATGCGCCATACCCTCTTTTGTCTTCACATGGTGACTCTTGGGATTCCTCAAGATTACTCTTCATGAGAAAATGCATTCCATTCCTGTTTTGTCTTTACTTGTGATTCTTTGATTTCTCCATGGGCCCTCTTTTGACTTATATGCAACCAAAAGTATATTCGTTAATATTAAATAAATACTAACACACATTAGCCAAGATATGAATATTAAAAACACCATTAAATGCTATGGGACCTTTATCACCAATAATGCTAGACCTTTGACATCAATGACAATATTTCCAACACCTTGTTATTAATTCTCTCAATCTTTTTAGCCACCTCCGGAAGAATTTCAGCATGGGAGGGGAATGAAAAGGCAATCAACAACAACAAAAGAAAAGCAAAGGAAATCATTGTGTGAAAACTTAAGTGCCTGTGGAAAGCCATGACAGACTAACTCTGGATAAAAGGAGATGCAACTACTGAGGCTAGTTGGAAATATCATGCTCTGCACTCCTATTTATAGGGGAACGCCCACAATTTTCCACAACCAAAGAGGTGTTATGGTATTAATAAATATAGTTTAACAGTTAAGTAAACACATCTTGTCTTATATAAACATGTGATAAAGATGAGGAAAGCAAAGAGACCCTGCCTCGGCAATCAACCTTTATATAAACATGTGATAAAGATTGGTATGTACCGTCACTTTCACATATATATAAATTTGCAATACTCTTCTTTCGGTCTGCGAAGGAGCGGTTTGCATTTATAATCCTGATGTTGAGCTCTCTGTTATTTTATTTTGCCCACTGCACTTTGAAATAATCCGAGCTACTGAGTTGACAGGAATAATTTAAAAAATCAGACAAATAGACTACCAATTTCAATAATTAATAAATAAAATCTTAGTAACAATTTTAAAATAGTAAAATTAAGGAAATCAAGGAAACAATTTTAAAATAATAAAATCAAGGAAATCAGAAA
The DNA here is from genome assembly GCA_037957365.1 of Torreya grandis. Taxonomy (NCBI): domain Eukaryota; kingdom Viridiplantae; phylum Streptophyta; class Pinopsida; order Cupressales; family Taxaceae; genus Torreya; species Torreya grandis. The sequence continues at coordinate 6,178,140 of JARHVA010000099.1, read as the reverse complement.
AAAAAAATTAAAAGAATTTTTTTTTTTTAAAAAGTCATGAATAAACCATCACTAAAACATTATTAACAATAATACAAATATATTTTTTTCTTCAAACCTTTTTTTTTTTTTGGGAATTCAAACATAATAATTAATATTATATAATATAACAAACCTATCCAAAAAAATTATAAAATTCTTTTCCTTCTCAATAATAATTGTCATATTATCTTTCTCATAACTATTGATATTTATAAATTTGTTTACAATAAACCATTAAATACATTCATTCATTAATAAATGTTCGTGATATTTTTTGTTTTTTTTTTTTAAATTATCCAACACTTCATTTTCCTTGGATTTCTGTGAGCGAAGGCAGATACAATCCATTAAAAATTATCCAACAAGCAGATGATTCCCGTCGTTCCTCAAATCCTACTCAAACTCTTTTTCCGACAGATGGATGATTCCTGTGATTCGATAAAAGAAAATGATGTGACGGTTTCTCCTTCCCATTGAAGAAGTCGCTGACATGATGTGGACGGCAGGCCACAAAATGTTTTACATCCTGTCTGTTGGGTCCATTAAAACTTACCCCTCACGTTGTACATAACTACATCTGACCCGCTGAGAAGTCGAGAAAATCAAAATTACGGTTTGGAAAACCACTGCAGTGACAATAATAAATTTTTTATATTATCTGATCATATGTCGAAGCACGAATAATATGTTGCAGAGGAGTGGCTTCTTGAAAATAATAGTGTACGTAAAGCGAGAATTCAAAGATGGGCAACTGATCCAATGATGGTAACGTGGCACCTTTGTTTATGGTTTAATGAAAGAGTAATCAATGATTCTGCCCACCCATAAGAAAGATTAGATTTATTTTGACCTGGAGGTATGCTTGTCATAATGGGTTTCCAAAAAAAATAACCAGACTCTAAAAAATGACATCAACAAAAGATCGGTATCTTCTAAAAATTTGGTCCTTAATTAAAGCTCCCTCCCACTCATGGGTTAAGAATAAAGAAAATTTGATAAATCTTTGGTTAAATGGCAGGATCCTAAAGAATGATGTTTTAGGATTGACTTTGATGGAACATATTAAGTTATTTGGGTTTAGCTGGGCTCAAATGTGCCTTGCAATCCCCTTATGGAAGATTTGATCCTTTGAAAAACGTCATCGAAAAATTTAAATGTTTCAAAACAAAATCGCTTGAAACCTATTTTATAATAGACAAGAATAAAATAGCTCCACAAATTTGAATAGAGGACAACACATCATGTTATCTATAAAATAAAACACCAATTAATCTATCATCCAAGACAGTTGAACTAATAATGACTAAGGATTGAAGTGAAGCAAAATAAGCCTAAAACCATGGCTCTTTTATCATTGAAATGCATAATAAAAATAAAAAATAAAGGGTACACGCCTTTTGAGAATGGGGTGTGCTCTTTACAAAAGGCATGTGGCCTATACATTACAAAGGGCACATGTACTTTGTAGTGAAAAGGTTGTGTGCTCTATATAATACAAAGAACGCATGCTCTTTATTGTGTAGGGGTGTGCACCCTTTTTAATGCATATGATAGTTTATTTAATATTTTTATATTTTAATGTTTATGATATGTATAGTCTTTATGTTGTAATGTTTATAATGTCTATAGTAAAATAAGCATTTCAGCATAAGTTTTATACTTTAAATTTATTTTATCAAATATAAGAAATTAGTGCCACTCTGGGTATTTTGCAATTTATTTCAAAGTTATAAGAGTTACTATTCAGAACATAGTTTTTCAAAATCCACGTTAATTAGTACTAGCTTTAAAAATTTCAATATTGAGCATAAGGATTTTTGGGTGTAACTTTTACATCAAACATATGTTTTTAGAAAAATAATGACCGTTATGTAGTTTATGGGCCTTTGGAGTTTATTTATGATGTTTGTAAGAGTTATATGGGTGCTAAAAATTATTTTAACAAACCTCGTATCTCTCTGAAATTTCTAATGCTGAGAATATATTGACACAAGGATTCATCACACACTAAAACATTTAGACCATTTAAATTCACCCTATAACATGTTGAATAAGGAATATTATCCTCTTTGTCACTTTGAGGTTGAATATAGAAAGTTCCACTAATTTTGTTATCACAAGAAGCATTTAGTGGAAGACTACACCAATAAGTTCCATGATTACACCACATGCTTGTGTTAGATCTTGACTGAAAAACATAATGTGTTGAAGTACATCAATGTACTTTCACCATTTATCTCTAAAAAGATAGAGTTTTTGACTTTTGAAACTATGGGGGAATCTTATTTAAATGTTGGTAAGATTAAAACCAAGGAAAACATGAGTAAATATCTCACCTCTTCATCTAATGCCATGTGCAATAACCAACCCATGCACAACTCCTCATCTCATCCTCCTAAAAAAAAGCATAACATTTTTTTCAAAGGAAATAAGGCTAAGAAGGATACATAATCTTGAAGGCTATTGAACCTTCTAATTTTATTTTTTTTAAAAGGCAAAAAAAAATTGGTGATAATTAGTGCCATCAACATCACTCACACACCCATGATGACTGAGACCATTCTTCAAAATAATCCTTGCTTGTGTACTCTACATCCAATCTCTCACATAAGGATGGCATTGATCTATATGCCACTTGTTTAAGCACGGGAGCTTCAATTCCACAAACACCTATAAGGAGTGATAAAACCTATTGCACATTAACTTTTAGGTGAAGGTTTAACCTCTCAAAATAAGCATTGACATTGGAAGCAAAAAAAGTATCATCTTGGAAGGCACATCCCAACTCCTAGACATTTTTAATACTATGAATTTGAAGTCATACTCTTTGGGTGGGCTTTAGCAGGGGAAGAATATACACGTCCAATGATAATTCAACTTATAGTATAATGTCAAACCTATGGAGGATATCATCACTTATAACATTACATTTTTAGAAGTTTATGACATCTTGCTAGGGACATCATATTTATATGACTGAGATGCTACATATCAATCCAAACATAGCATTGGACTATACACATAAAATATTACATCTTCAATCTCTTAAAATTAACTCCAATGACCAAAGCTAACCTTGGTCTCTACAAAATAATATCGTAATATTGTTTCATATAATTAGGAGTTTTTTATGCTCATGGTCTATCATGAGGCACCTACATGGGAAATAAAATAGGAATTAGTAGTGCACACAATGCAAACAATGTTGTAGTACTAGTAGTTCAAAAAGTTACTAAAAACACAATGGAGTCTTCATAGAGCCCAAATGTCTTTTAATAAATTATGCTTGATAAAATAATGCATATATTTAGTTTTTTGATACCCTCTTCTAAATATCCCTCTATATTTAAGTGTATGTTATAAAAATATTGAATTCTAGTTCTAAAAACAAGATCTCCTCAATCATGGTAATATTAGTCCTATCTCTTCTCCTTATGGGATTATAATATACCTAAGACCTAAGAAGGATGGGTACTGACATATCTACATAGAATATCAAATTCTCAAAAAAATCATATTGAAGAATTGGTACCCACTATTGTGCATTAACATCCTCTTAGACCAACTCCAATGCGTACAATATGATACCCCTAATCTTAGTCAAAAAAGATGGTCTCCCCACTAATTATTTTTTAACCTATAAATGTGCAATGTAATAAGTGATGAGGTCTTCCATAAGTTTGAATTTGTATTGAAATTTGCATTATCACTGGACCTATATACCCTTCTCCTAATAAATCCACCCCAAGGAATATGGCTTGGAATGCAAATAATTAGAAAGGCCTAAGGCACTAGGGTTTGCCTTGCACATTAATGTTCTTCTCACTTCCAATATTAATGATGAGATCAAGAGTCCAACCATTCACCCAAAATTTGGTATGTAAGAGGTGTTTTATCACCTTAAAAGTATATATGGAAGTGGTGTTTGTGCTTCTATAAGTGACATCTAAATCAATGTCAACCATATACATGAGATTAGATGTAGACTACACAAGCAATGTGTTTTTAGCATAATATTCAGGGTCACCATGGGTGTGTGTGAGATGTTGATGGTACCACTTTTCACTAGAATTATTATCTTTGGTTAAAGTAGAAGGTGCATGATCCTTCAAGTTTTGTGTAACCTTATTATCTTACTCTCCTTTTTGAAAAGCATTTTTATTCTGTACACAAGGCTAACATGAATATTTCTTCACATGTTGGCTCTTGTAAAAGACATCAGATGATGAAGTGAGACATGGCTTCAACATTTCTTTTCCTTTGATTTTGGTAACATTGTGATAAACATGCCCCATTGTGTTGAAAGTAAATAACCCTATCTCCACAGGGACATAAAGTGGAAGTTCACTGATATACTTCAACACCTTATGTTGTTCAATTATGTTCTCATGTAGGCATTATGTGTAGTCCTATATCTCATTAGTGTAGTATTCCACTGACTAATCTAAAAATCAATAAAGGTTGTCCACAAACATACTATATAGCAAGTTTTATGTGTTTTCTTATTTATTAGAACAATCTATGTTATATTCACTCCTCCAATAAAAATTCCATGGAAATGAATGGAAGATGAAGATAGGATATGTGATGACTTAAAAATGATCCATATTCATAAATTTAGAGACAATATGTAAAGGATTGTAGATATTTTCTATCCTGTAGTTTATACACTGTCAATGCAAAATATCTACCTACGTTGTTTGAATAAATCATAAGAACACTCATATAATTTGGATACTAATGGTAATACACACACCACATGGTTCTTAGGGTAGAATGGAATTTTGTTTCACCATTTTATCCTACCCATATTATCCCTAGACAAGTTAGTTGAACAATAAACAGCCTACCACTTTTCCAAAAAATCTGATGAGAATTATAGAAGGTCCAAACTAGGAGTTATACATAAAAAACCTCTCAAAATAGGTAGACAAAAATTCCAAATGCACTTTAATTAGAGGACCAAAGAAAACGAGAGAAGTAAAGAAACATTCATGATTTCTTCACTACATATACTTATAATTTATTTGAAGGTACATATGCAGGGTCTTATAATCAATTATTAAATTATGTTGTGGTGTAACTATTAAGTCATGATGATGGATTAAAGCAACAAGAGAAAGCATTATATTTGGTGTTTCACACTATTACATTTTAATGAATTTGGGATGTTTTTTTTATTAAATAGATCAAATCTAGCATATAAAATTTTAAAAAACATATAATGTGGACTTTTAATTTAGGATGGATTTTTATTCAAGAAAATTGACATAATGCCATAGCTTGCATCAATGGATTTAGCGATGGTTTTTAATTTATATTTAGTGAAAACTTAATGTGACTTTCTTAGTATCAGACATGTTTGCATCATTCCACTAAATTTATATGTTTGAGGTCAAATAATTTGAATTGTGTTTGAGTACCATTCAAAATTTATTAGGAAATAATTTTTTGCATTTAGATGTTGCCTCAAGGTTTGATTCAAGTTTCATTGATCAAGTTTTCTAATGTCATCTACTATGTGACATAATTGCATCAACAATAAAAAATGAAAAAAAATATAATACATTTATTATTGCATTTCGTGTGAGAAACATATTTTTAAATTATTAAATTATATTTTTATTGATTAATTACATAATAAATATGGTTTTTGTTTGTATTTTTATTTATGGAAGAAAATAATGGTAACAATGACTATGATGTAAATTGTAATAACTCAACAACCCTTTTTCATCAATATAATATTTTTAAACAAACTTATTTAAGGTATTTTAAAAATGATAGCTATAATCCACATATTTCATTTAAAATCAAAGTACATAACAATAAAATAACATTTAAACCTAAGGAATAGAAATATTACTACAGTGATCATAGTATAAGTGCTATGAATCAATCAACTCTTACTTTAAAAAACATTGAAAATTTTAGTAACTATGAAATAAACCCTATGTAGTTGGGCTATACTTTAAGCAATACTATGGACTCCCTAAATCAGACATTTTTTATGGCCAACAAGTAGTCTTGTATAAGTTCAGAGATAATGATGTTAGATACATATTCAAGTTTTGGCAAAATAACCCTAACACTTTTGTCAATAAAAGTTACCTTCTAATTATAAAATTTAGACATGTGATCATGATTGCAATGGCCCTCTTAAAAAAAATCCATGGTTCCCCTTCCATTACACATGTCAATGAAACCTGGGTTCCCATGATGTGTGTGTGTGTGTGTGTGTGTGTGCACACGTGTGCACGTGCGCATGTGTATGTACACACACAGAGAGATATATATATCTGTGTGTGTGTGTGTGTGTGTGTGTGTGTGTGTGTGTGTGTGTGTGTGTGTGTGTGTAGGATTGCAATAGCCCTCTTGAAAAAAATCCATGGTTCCCCTTCAATTACACATGTCAATGAAGTCTGGGTAAGTGCATGGAATTGGGGGGCCAAAAGGGGATCTTAAGTGGATATGTTTTTCCTGAAAAACAAGAAATATCAACTTGTATAAATTATTTAAGACACCTAAACTCAAAATTTGATGACATCATTAGAACATGAATTGTAGCATTTCAAGTCTAGTTTCTAAGCTTTATTTTTTTTTGAAATAGTCAAGTATGTCAAACACCAAAAAATTTAATATGTATTACTATTTTATAAATATCAAATTAAATATCTTTCCGTGTGGCCCATCATTTTTTGAGCATCGTTTAGTTTTTTTCTAACCTTTTATTGGAAAATTAGATAAGATCATCTAATGTGTAACCTTTTTTTTTTAAATTAATTAATATTTTTTAAATTATTTAAAAATTCAATATACCTTGAAATATGATCAAAATTATATAGTCGGATGTGTGTCCCACCATAACTACCTTAAAAACTATCAAAAATTAGATTTTTTTGAATGTGTATAGAATTAGGTCTAGTCTGCAACCATATTTTTTTTTCAATTTTAATAAACTAATCAAAAGATACATAAACAAATATAAACATGCATAATTATGACATATAGGTCTATAAAAATACATATTTAGAAACAAATATAGATAAAAACCTTAAAGCGATAAAAAAATATTTATTTAGAAAGAATAAAGTCTAGTAGATGTAGTAATATTTTCAAGAAAATTTTTGATAAAATTCATAGCGTTTAGCATGGCCAAAGTTGTATTTTATTATTTTTAGTCAAAAAAATGCATTCAATTGTGTTTGCAGGTCTATTTCTCATGCTTAGGAATCTAAGTCATTCCCGAGCCCTCAAGCATGTGTTTCAAATGTAAAATATAATAACTCCAAAATGATCTTAATTCAACCTTAAATGATCTTATTTCAAATTTTGACACTATTTCTGATCACATGTACCTTTTTGTAATAACCCTATTGGGGTCAACTAGAAATATGTGTTTTTTTATAATTTAAACACATATACCAAATATAGATTACACCACGAGAATCTACGGAAACCATATGAAATTATCAAAGCATGATAATAGCAAACAAACCTAATACATCACATATCACTGATATTTAATATCATGAGAGTACATCATAATATAAATATAGAAGGTAACTATATTAACTTAACCACAGTTGATACATGTCTACAGTCATCATTATTTATATATAATATTGTAATTAATTACAACTCTCATGACCATATTCAATAATAAGTACAACACAATACAATGTACATATAAAATACATGGCTCTCTTGGAGCATAGGTCTCAAACTCAAGTATCTATATAAATTTCAAGTGTCATCTCAATGGCAAGTACTATTACAAAGAGGGAGCACATCATCCAAGCACTTTTCTACACCAATCATAGATAAATGATCTCTCACACTAATTCCATCAAGAAATGGCCCTCCCTTCATGGATGAGTAGATAGTAATAATGTGGGAATCTAGAGAGACAAGCAAGTACTTGTGTGTCATATGATTTTTAAACTAAACATATAGTACATATCATAGAAAACCATTCTATTACAAGATATTTCACAAACATGTAAATCATACTCATGAAATGATAATGTCTTACTAAAAATACTTTGGCCTATTTTTTTACAAATAATAAATAATAATGATCTATAGATCAATCAAATTCATACAAACCACTTGATCGAACTATCTTCATCTGTCATTGTGATATGAGTAAATCAATGAAGTCCATCTTACTCCTTACTTTGTATCAGCAGTATAAATTGGTCAAACATAATTCAACCATAAGATTCATTTAATTTACATCCTACTAACAAACATATCATATAACATGCTAAACATAAGATTAACCAAAGCATACATTTATTTTATCAATCATATAAATGAATCTTACATTATTTTTTATCTCATAATATAAATAATGACTATAAGCATAACTTATAAGCATGCATCATGATGCATCATTATATACTAGATATAATCAAGCATTTATACATATTAACACTCCTATAAAATGTACTGCACACAAGTATTCAATACTAAATACATATAACTAACAGTCAATCAATCATTTACAGTAAAATAAAGAACTCATAAACTTGTTATAACATACATTTAAATATCTTATTTTATTTTTTAAAAGCTTATTTTAAAATACAGTTATAGTTTTGGTCCCTTGAACTCCTGATGATTAAATAAAATTATACTTATAGCTACAAGCTTAAGCTTATGACCTAACATAGCCACTTTTATTCTGAACTTATATTGCATACTTAAATTTATACAAAACAAGACTCATAAGATAGTCCAAACTAGCATCTGTTATATTTTTATGGGTTTAAATGCATACATCAATTGAATTAATTGCATGTAAAAAATTTAACATAGTTCATAATCCACATGTAGATTTATAATTGTAAGAATACACCCCTATGAATATATATATTCATCTATATTTATTATTAATCATATCGTAACTTGGCTTAATGACACATTCACATTCCATGTTTTGTTTCATAAATTATAGGAATCCAACTAAAAATTAGCAAAAAAATGTAACAGTAAAAACACAGTATGACAAAAATGTCATAAGGATAAAACATAGCGAGGAAAAATATAGTGATATTGATAATGTCACAAAAATGTTGTGAAGTTTCAACTAAAGGTCCAAACTCATGAAATCATATTTTTCTCTGTTATTTTGCTCGTAAATTTGGTGCATTATTTTTTCACCATAAAATGTTAACTACTATCACCAAAATGAACTAGACAACAAATAAATAATGTGATAATCACTAAAATGTCTCAATCATGCTTTTCATGACAATTTTTTGACATTACCAATACTTCTATATTTTTTCTCGCTATATTTTTTTCTTGTGATACTTTTGTCATACTATATTTAAATATAACTACATTTTTTACCTCTACGTTTTTGTGCACTATGGTATCACATGCAGCCAAATTATATGATAAATAACTCTTCATATTAAAATAATGACTATATTGGGTTCTTTATTTATCCCACGCCTCTTTAAACCCTCGAAGGATAAATTAATCACACATAACACTTACAGTTAATGGTATTTCCAAAGAGGTTTTGATGACATTATTCAACCATTTAATATCAAAAATGTTGAGTTTATTTTATAATTTAGCTAGCATGCCTAATCAAATATGAGGCTTCTATATACATCCATAAATATGTAAGTTGAAAGCTTCTTGATATAAGCTAGTAAACACCAATAATTCACAACTATTAAATTTTATATACGAAACTGGATATTATTATAAGTCATATGTAAATCGATCGTAATGTAAATAGCCATATACATTTTTTTAATTTTTAAAAAAGATTTTCCTTGTTTTAAATTTATACTAAATACTATACATAAAAATCCCTTTAAATAATCATCAATCCTCTTATCGGATTTAATGTCTCTTTTCAATGAAGAAGGAATATGTCCCACTTATTATAAGATATTGACAGTTTCCACTTTTCTATTTAAATTACTAACATATGTTATAAAATATAATGACACCATCTAAGAAAGGGCAAAACTAGATCATTCCCACTCTTTATAAAATATAATTGTTATTTATAATGCTCATATGGGTCTCTTTGTATGACCTATTCTCTATTAATGGCCTACTTCCTATGAATTTATTGTTAAATGTTTTACCAATTCCATTTGATCTGCTCTCTATAATGATGCTACAATAAAATGCATACCTATATACATACAATAATTCTTATAACCTGATATCCAAAAAAATCTAATTATTTACTCTGACATTATATCATTCCATCAGTGGGTCGATTTGGTACATATAATTAACTATAATCATTCCATCAACAATTCAATATTTATAGTGACTTAGTTAAACACATATGTTGGAAAAAATAATTAGTGACACCTATTTTATTATTCTATTAATAATATTCTCCTAATGGCATATATCAATGCCTTATAAATCTTCACATGTTGAAAATGGTGATGCCACTATGTGATATAATGGTTGAATGCAGCAACTCAGTTCAAATGGTTTGAGAATTAATACATCAGTAATTCATTCCTATAGCATGATGCCATCATTCCTACATTGTGTTAATATTCAATGATCCACTTATAAATAATATTCCATCTATCATTATTTTCAATGACTTAGCCCAATATAACAACTTATCCCCATTATTTAATAAAAACCAGTGACTCAGAATTTAATATATACTGGAAAAATACATATATTGAGTTCCTTCTCACTTGTATGACTTGAAAATAAAAAAAATATAGGGACCCATGCATGAATTTAAAATATTAAGGCAACTTATCTGAATAGAATATTCACTCTCAAAAAATTCATGGTGACCCAATAATACTACACAGGCTGAAATCTGAGTTTTAAATAACCATAGTTTTATAATTGGAAAAAGCTAGAAATTAGTAAATTAGCATATATATATATATATATGTGTGTGTGTGTGTGTGTGTGTGTATATATGTATGTGTATATATATATATATATATATGTATGTGTGTGTGTATGTGTATATATATATATATATATATATATATATATATATATATATATATCCTCAATAAAGTAGGAAGGAATTGGTAACCATGCTTAAAAATATATATAAACAATAAGCTTTACTTTTTAATATTCCACATAGAATTATATATATGCATTGCCTCAATAGAGTAGGAAGGGCTGGTAACAATGCTTTGAAAAAAAATATAAACAACAAGCTTTACTTTTTAATGTTCCACATAGAATACAATGATCTTAAGGTTGTTGAAAAAAACTTAAAATCATATATTTATGGCATTGTACTTACTATGGACAACTATATCTTTTTTAAAGTTTTGATACCTAAAATATAAGGTGATGCCAAAAAAAATTAGTAATTAATACACTCTTTTCTTATATATGATGTTGGTTTGATTTAATAATCATTGTAGGCATAAATAAGGCAACACCTAAGTGTTAGGTTATGGTGATTTAATATATATAATTACTACAACTGTATATATATAGTGACACCTATTTACTTGAATTTATTTAATTTACAATCAGTCCATGTTTCAAAAGGTACTTAGTTCCTTTACTAGCAGGCTGAAAATAGAATTAAGTGTTTTAAGGGTAAAATAAATTATCCAGATAATCATATATCTTCTCCCATAATCATAAAATTGAATTTCAAAACACTAACTCCCTGTAAATTGGACCAAAAATTCTCCTTCCATGCTTTTTTTTCCTCCTTTGTGCAACACCCTTTTTATTTGCTCCTCTTTTCTTTGATTCTCCACACTCATGATATTCCTTCACATAACCACATAGGGTAAAAGGGTGTAGTCTTTTTTTTTTTTTTGCTTTAAATATTTTTATTTTTATTTTTTATTTGAGAACTCTCTTTTTATTTTTCTCAGCTTTATTCATTTTATTTTATTTTTTAAAAGGGCCTTCTCTTTTTCTCTTTTTATGTTTTTCATTACTTTTCTTAAATATATTTTTTTTATTTAATCACTTTATAAGGTTTTACACATTTTAAATTTTTTAATTATTTAATATTAAATAATTATTTATTAAAAATAATTTATAATAATTATTTAGTAATAATTATCTAGTTAACTTGTCAATGTATTCGACCTTCTAAGTCCTATTGCTTACTGTTATGTCAAATATTGATATAGTAAAGATATCTAGCTATTATTAATAAGATAAGTTAGTTAGCCTACATATAATAGTGCTAACATAATTTACAATTTTTTCATTAATAATCATGAATATAATGACATGTCATAATGTATAGTAACATTCACAATGCAACACACACACACACACACATGAGATTATATCATCTAAGCATAAATCTAGACTAACACTCACACATAAATAATTATTTTAATGCAGATAACATAAGGAATATGCTAAAACTAACCATTAATATTATACATCTAACATGAATTACGTATGTGATGTGTGTAGGGTTCTAGCCATTTTCTCTATCATCATCCAACATCTCTATCTAGTTCACCGTCTTCGATGATACTCTCCCTCTATCACACTTTGATGGATGAATTCTCCTGCATCAAACTTAAAATAAAGTAGGTAGTTAGACCATAATAGTCATGATATATATACATCATAAAATATAGTTGAAATGATAAATTAATATAATCATAAAATAAACATATACTTACAACTAACTTATAGCAGTGTGATTATGTGACCAAATAAATATCCTACTATCCCATAACATCATATATCTCAAAAATTATTTAAAATATATCTAGATCAATTATATCAACTATAAATATCTATGAATAGTCAAATAATTTACTTAGTGAATAATTAAGATGTAACATCCTTCCCCCCTAAATCTATTCATTGTCTTAGATGACTCTTATCAAATATAAATTTTGAATTAAAATTATTTTTTTGCAAAGAAATAACACAATATAAGGTATCAAATCAAGTAAATAAATATGAAATTACCTATATAAATCACTAAATCTCCCTCAAGTTTCACTATTCTTAGAGTATTGATTTCATAAGACCCTACTCTATGACATGTCTCAATCATGCAAACATGGTTTATGAGTATTACTTACTCTAATTGATTCTGTCATGACCACCCTGAGGTCTAGAACTACTAAGACAAACCTATATACTATAGGACTGACCACTTTTGTTACTTTGAAGGGTCCCACATATCTCAATGAAAGTTTCACTGACTTTTAAAGATTACATGATATCATCATACAAGCTAAAACAAATGACCAAGGAAGTTTCACAAAATCTTCCAACCCCTCTACACATCTCTCTATCTTAGAGAGTGTTTTTCTCATTCTAGAAAAAAAATAATTAAGGAACCTAGTAAGAATGATGTGTATAATTTAATACTATTATTACTCCATGTAGCACCTGATAAGTATAACATGTCAACACTACCACTACTTCACAGAGTTCTTGATGAGTATGATGATGAACAGGAACTAGAAATATTATATTTTCAATGTACACAAAATTAAGGAATAAACATTCCACCGTATACATGCATATCATCATATGATTTAATTTGACAAGTTTGTATATTAATTCTTGGATTCAACAAGACTATCTATCAAATCCAAACTCAGTAACTATCAAGTTAATGTGAGGCTAAATAGGATCCACTCCTATCTCTTAGTACTCATATTCCTAATTCACCACTCTTCTCTTAGGTCTCCATGACCCAATGATCTCCAAAATGTATACAAGGTTCAATGAATAAAAATTATATACCAACAGATCATAGAAAGTAATAGTATATGCTTAAATAATTTTAAATGTACCAACATACATACAAGAGAAATCATACAATTAGTTTGTAATTGTATTAAGTTGCCACTAGCCAAACATAACTAGTATCATGTTTTTCAATTTAAATTATTGTGTAATATTCATAGTTAAGAGGAAAGAATGTTAAAATTAACATAACATACAAAGAACAAGGATCACACCATCCTTTCAATCTTGTACAGGAACAAGCAAGCCAATATCTCCTTGTTTTCTTATCTAGAACTTGATAAATTAAAATTTTATCTCAACCCCTAGATTGACAAGATGTTATGCACATCATATGCCCTACTTGCTTCTGAAAAAAAGTATAAAATTAATTAATGATTTAAAAAAAATCACAAGTTAATAGACCCTAAAATATGATCAATTATGCATAGACGACCGTGTGTCCCTCCATAACTACCTAAAAAAATATAAAAATATATATTTTTTTTACATATGTATAGAATTAAGACTAGTTTGCAACCATATAAAAAAATTGGTTTTAATAAACTAATCAAAGTACACATAAACAAATATAAACATGTATAGTTATCACACACACACACACACACACACACACAGATATATATATATATATATATATATATATATATATATATATATATATATAAGTAATAAAAATATTTAAAAATATATTTATTTAGAAAGAAGAGAGTGTAGTAGATGTTGTAGTAATATTTTAAAAAAAATACATTAAAATTCACAGTGTTTAGCATGGATGAAGTTGTATTTTGTTGTTTTTAGTCAAAAATACACATTCAACTATGTGTTTACAAGTCCATGACTCAAACTTGAGAATCTAAACCATTCTCGAGCCCTTAGACATGTGTTTCAAATGTAAAACATAATAACTACATACTTAGAATTACCACATACACAAAATAGTTTACATGCATTTCACCATCTTATTGTTTTGTTATACTTTTTTTAATTCCTAAACTTCATGAATGGCCTTAGTAGATTAAATATTTTTTAACATTAAATTTTTGTACATAAAAAAAATGTAAACAAGTAATTGAGATTATAATCTTGATTTCATTAGCTCAGCTAAATAGATTTGTGACTACATAATGTGATTTTTAGCACAATTAGCCCCATCATCATCACAAATTAACCCAATTAGACAATTGGGGTAATAAATAATGTGATTTACATTGAATTGAGCCCTATGAATATAATTAGTACTCTAAAAGATGTTAAGTGGGGTTAAATATATTGGCTTAAGGTTTAGAGTTTATGAGTTAGGGTTTAGTTTTTAGGGCTTAGGCTTAGGGTATAAAGAGTTTAGGTTTTAGGGTATAAGTTCCAATCATGAAGACAATTGGGGCTAGATTGAACTACTTGATCCTATTAGTGACTATAAAATGTGATTTTGGGCTCAATTGGCCCCACATCATCATAGATTGAGCCAATTAGTCAATTAGGGTAATCAATGTCATTATTTAGGCTAAATTGATCCATGTGATCCTATTTTTCTTAGTTTAAATGTTATTTTATTAGGGATAAATTGATTGTTTTATGATTTTAAGAGTTTATGATTTATGGTTTAGGTTTTAGGGATTAGGGCATGAGGTTTATGTTTTAGGGTATATAAGATCTAATCGTGAAGGCAATTGGGGTCAAATTGAGCTCCTAGATGTTCATCTATTGAAAATGAAGTTCTTCAACAATAACTTTAACTTTGATAACATTTGTTGTAAGTGCTTCTTCACTCCTAAATAGTAATGAAAATTTGCTTATGGCCAGACTTGGACATCATGGTTGTTAGAACATGTGTAATTTTCACATCTATATGTGCTTGGAGTGATGGATTTGTACATGGGGGTCCTGGAGGTAGAAATATAAGTTGGAGCTCAATAAATTGTCTCTTTACTGTTAAAAGTTTCATTTTAGGACTTCTTACTATAATTTGTGCCACAAATTTCTCTCTAATTTTATACTCACTTGATTTGGGGTACAATTAGATGAATTTCAAATGCATAGAAAGGATCTTATAGTTCATCTTTATGACTTACTATTTTTGTTTTATGCATGTCTAAAGTTAGCCTCAAAATATGCATTTTTCTTGTGTTGGTAAGGGCATTTTTTAGCCCAAAATGGGTGGTGGATTTGTCAAACAAGTGTGATGGGAAGATAAGAACCTAGTATTGAACATCATCTACCACTATGGACATGTTGGCAGCACCATTTTTACATCCAAGAAGCACCAAAAATAGAGTTCTCTAACTACAAGTTCAACTTTGACAACATTTATTGTCAGTGTTTTCACAATCTTGAATGGTAGATATCTACCCCTAATGTATTTTAGCATTTTCTAAGGTATTCATACAAAGTTAAAGGATCATTTTAGGCTTTTCAATTAGGGTTTGAGCTTCAATCATGAATGTTATGGGTTTGTGTAAGATCTCATGATTCATTACACCTATCTTTAGGTCTACACTTGATCTTCAAGAGTCTATTAGAATGACGTAGAAGGCTAATTCCTTAAGAGAGGGAGTGTGTGTTATTACGAGTCCGAGAGAGAGAGAGAGAGAGAGAGAGAGAGAGAGAGAGAGAGAGAGAGAGAGAGTTTCCATGATTGAGATGCATCTCAAAGAGGCTATTAGAAGCTAAAGAATGATGTTGAAATGCTATAAGGAAGATGAATGAGGGTCATCAATTCACTTGTAACTTTCATTTTGAGGCAAACATGCCTATTTCATGACCATTATCAACGTGATAGTAGACTCAATAAGTGTAGCTCTCTCTTTCACACTGGACTCAACAAGTGTGTCTCTCTCTTTCACACAACTCTCTTCATAGTATTTGTTCCCAAATATAGATTATGATATAATTACTTTGGATAAAATACTAAGGAGGTTTTTAATTCATAATAAGCCTCTATGAGGCATCAAAAGTGTGTTTAAAGGTCATTTATAAGCTTAGTGAGGTTTCCCTCCAAAATAGTAAATTTAAATTTTCAAATGTTTATTATGGAATATATGGATATTTGTTATTGTAAAAATCTTGTAACAAGTTAAAAAGGGTGTGTTAGTAGTATAGGAATGTAATTATATGTCTTAGAGGGATTATATAAGTCATATTCATCTTCATGGGATAAAATAAAGTAAAATGTAATAGAATATTATTTTAAAAGGCCATTACTAACTTAAGTTGGAGAAGTTGAGGAAGAATCTGAACTATATATACATGCTCCAATATTGTAAAATTCTCTAACAAATTTATCATCATCTATCCTAGCACTTTGGAGGCATACAAGACCATTCACAGGGATAAAAAGGCCATATTACACCATTGAAGAGATTAATGACAGTTTATAGTCTGCTAAACAAGGTTTTGTAAGTGTGTTTTGGAAAATTTCTTGTCAATAAAGGATAGTTTTTATTTGAAACTTGTGTATTCATATCTATTATGCATAAATGAATTTGATTTATTCAATTTTAGGATGTGTTCGACCTCATAGTGAATTTTGTCACACTGGAACTCATAATACCCTTGTTTTCTATGTGAGGATAGTCTTCTCAGTCACTTATATCACATGAAAACTTGTGCATGCATTGAAAATGAATATTATATTATGTGAATGAGTCTTATAAGATTCTTTTTTAAGTTTTGGATTGATTGGATATGTCTTATATGGTATTAATAATCAATAAGAAGCTCTTAGCTTCTAAAACTCAAAAAAACCCTAAAATAAGGTTTAGTGACATTAAAAGACAGGTGGAATTCAACCAAAATTTGTAGGAAGGTTAAGGATCACGTTTATAAAGTATTTAAATCTATAATTTTTGATGATATCTTGTGAAAGAATAAAATGTGGAGTGTGACAGTGTTTCTTAGAGGTGTTGATTTGTCAAGATAGGCAAAAATAGTTTTGGATGAGAATTCTTGTAGATGAAGTCAATAATCTTATTTTGAGACTTGAAACATTTTTTTTATCATTGAAAAATCCTGAGTAATTTGTTTTCAGGTGGATAAATAATCTAATAAGTGATTTGACCTACTAAGAGCCAATTATGCCTAGAGACCTAAAATAAAAAATTGGTCCAGAATTGATATTTTGAAGAAACCAATGAATGAAGATTGGTTTATTCATAGTATTCTAAAATAGTCGTGTATAAATCTTGAGAAAAAGTTTAGGTTTTGGATTATCAAGTTTCTTAGTGGATGTTTGAACCCATACAAAGGAATTATCTGAGTCAGGTGATAGTATCATAAGCCTTTCAATAGTCTAAATAAGGGAATGATTCAAAAACATATATTTATAAGTTGTAAAGAGTTTATATCAAGACTCAATTTAACTATCTCCAAAGTTGCAAGTTACCCATAAAAGAGTTAAGAAGGAAAAATCCATCAAGTGACATCACCTATCTAAGGGCCTTAAAATAACATACATCATTTAAACATAACCATACATATATTTATATATAGGCATACAAAAAAGTACATCATATAAGACATTCTAATCATAAAATAACCTCCCTATCTTTGCCATCCTTGAAGAATACACTCCCTAGGATACCCTACTTGTAGATGGAGATATCTTGAATGCTTTGGATTGCTCCAAGTTCTAACTATAGGTCCTATGTTGATAGCTTGATTATAGTTGAACCTATTCAAATACAAATATTATTATAAAATTAACATATTACATATGAAAGTAAGTTAATAAATTAATTTTAAGATAGAATAAAAAATCATTTAAACATGCACTTACTGCAAGCTTATGGTCCTACTCAATCTGCTTCTGATGCTCAACCAGGTCAGTGATAGGTTCAGTTGAATGAACAAGCATGTGAAATGATGAAGAAACATGAGGAGGTGTTATAGTCTAAATTTGACTATTAGATGTCATCTGACAACCCTGCATACACAATACATTCACATAAGTTATATTTACCAAAGTACATGTATTAAAATTAATAAAATAAATCTACTTTTACAATTCAAAATTACAAGTTAATATGTACCTCTATGAGTGACTGCGTGGATGACATTATAACAATAATTCCCATGTCTATCTTGGCTCGTAGTGAGGGAAGAGTGTCTACCTTAGTCATAAACTGAATAAATAATGTTGCTTAGTTTTTTACAAACTATTTAAGATATATGGAAATTTTTTCTCCTTTATTAAACTAAGAGTGTATTTAATATCAATGCACTTGAATTTTGAGATCCTTGATAGGTAAATTTAACTTAAGTATAATACGAAATATACATAAAACAAATACACATATGGAGTAAGATTAACTCAAAATTTTACCTATGTATACGTAAATGGTGTCATACTAACACAAACACATGCAATAGTGGATGGCCCACTAGTTGGATCTGTAAATACAAACAAAGGCTGAGCAAGATCAAATAATGCACCTATAGACTATGACAATGAAGGTACCTCCTGTAACATAAATATTACATATATATTATTCAATTTATGTTTAAATTAATTTTTAGATTTTAAATTTGAAAATATAACTTAAATTTAACATGAAACTTATATAAAAGATACCTACATGCATGTAGCAGTCGATGTGTGCACACCAAACATGAATGCTAAAAAATCATCAATCAAGAGTATATCATCCAAGATATTTGAAGCACCACCATCATCATTATAAGATCCAGTTCATATAGCACCATAATATTTATATGGGTGGGGTCAGGTACGAATACTATGTGGAGTATTTCCAATATTGGTCTCTGAAAGCCTACTCGTATGCTAAATGATTGTATCAATAAGCACACTAAGTACATGCAAAGTATCTATCTCCATGACCGCCTTCACCATAGATGAAATATTTGGATGAAGTAGTTTTTAGGTAGTTATTTTTTAAGGTTGATTAGGTGCATGATATGCGCCTAGTTGATCCTATGTAGAGACCTTACTTTGACCCTAAAACTCACCATAGTCCAAATAGTTTAGAAACTCATTGAGGACAAACTCATGGTATATTTTCCTCAAAAAATAAGATTGAACCTCATGACTATTAAATTATGTATAATAAAAAACCATCCACTATAGGTCCCATAAATTATATTTAATCAAGTTATGTTGGCATTGATGGATAGGGAAACATTTAATGGTAAGCGGAAATGGTACATTGGTGGCTGGGTCAATGAATAAGGTACAATTTTTTTATTTTATTATATCTTTGTTCTTCACCTCTTATGTTGATAATTTATTAGTATAGCAAGCCCTACATATATCCGTATATAATTCCCATTTGTAAATTTGACTCATTATCGAGTTAATTTGACCTAATACCGACTCTAGGTTATCGGCTAGATAGGTGCGGTGGGTGTTGGTGGAAATGGGATACCTCATTCTCCTAATTATTTGCTCAATTTAAAATTTTATTTCCACTATATGTGAAGCTAGATCCTCATAACTTCCTGGAGGATATTTTGGGATTGTAGGAGGGGTAGGAAAAGGGTTAGGTAGACAGTTAGGAGGAAGGTTAGTAGGGTGGCCTCTTACACCAAAGCAGACTATTTAAAAAACATAATTTACCAATCAAACAATGAAACTAATACAAAATTAAATTAAATTAGGATTATTAGGTTTAGTTTTTTATCACTTATCTCCTCTCTATGGTGGCATCATCAACTTGGTGAGGTTTTCCAACTTTCCAATAAAATTCACATGGTAGGAAAACAAGCAAAGAAAAATGTGATCAAGCAATGGCATAAGACATTAAATTGAAAATGTGAATGAAAAATTTAGTGGGTTTGGGTGGGATTTTAAACAAAAATTAAATGTTAAAATGAGTATGCATTATAATGCATATGTGTTATAACATGTACATCTTTTTGGTTCTATGAATGCGTACACATTCCTAACACTAAAAACACATACACATTATGGCTCAGTATCTCAAGACTAAAATTCAAATAATGCATATGCATTATGGACATAATGCATACCTATAATGTTCATAATTCATACGTGTTATTGCATAAATGTCTACAGAATTGTTCCCTAACTCTGTGCACATAACCATTGAACTTATGTCATGTGAAATCTATATAATTTGGAAGTAGTAATATTCAAAATTATACTTGTTAGACGTGAAATCATGCATGTTATTTTCAATATGATTCAATTAATCATTAGAGTGAGACCTTACTTGTATTTTTTGCATCTTGAAAACACTTTGTCATGAATTTAAATACTCACTTATCAATTTTCAACTCATTTTAAATCAATTGAATCAATTATGTTTTTACCTTAGCATGGGAAATATAAAAACTAATAAACTCAACTACAAACAAGATTTTTAATATGTATCATTTATACTAAAATTTTAGATCATTTTATAAACACTAGTGAGAGCTTTCCAACATGACCAACACTACTCAAAATGGATTGGTTAAAATTCAAGTTATGATAAAAATAAATATATATCCTTATAGTTATAGCCTTATGCATTCACTATCACTAAATGTAGACACACTTGTTGAATTTAATCCCATGTAAATAGAGGATTTCCATTGTCAATGTGGAAAAATATAATGTCCTGATATCATGGAGTCCACATACTTTCTTGAAACCTCTTATTTTATGTGTTTAAATAATTTATGATGCATGACTACTACTTATTATCCATGGGGTTCATGGTATCACACATAACTATTTGAGAATGTGTGGCATTTTATTAACTTTGAAAGCTCAATGGGTATAAGTTTTGTTCCCCTATTTTACATATACATTATGAATTATGTGGCTTTGAGGAACTCGTGAGATATGTTCCATATAGTGACATATGGCATGATCACATAGGTCACTAAATTCTTAGTCTACCATCTCTTTTCACTTTATGTTTCAATTTCCATCCCATTACCAATATAAATAATGCACCTGATAAGCACTAGTTATTTGATATGGTAACATGTGAGTGAGTTTCAAATGAGACACATGGAAACCTATATTTGGTCATGAGTAACAAGATCCATGGTATTAACATGAATCCTCCTACCTCATTATATTTTTTACTTCCAATCACAACACATGGTGAATCCATGTTGCCTTGAGGCCACCAAATTTACAAGGTCCATTTTTCATTACTGTGATCATTGTGCCCTCCATGGATGTGTTAGAGTTTGAATATACATTCATTTTTGCTTGAAATCCATGATTGCGACCAAAATTATCTAAGTCACCATTTGATTGTCCTTGGGATCAAACTAAGAACATCCCAAGTATAAGATTTTGTCAATGATGAAATATTTTCTAAACCTTTACTAAACCAAACAATGAGCCACTTGTGATATATTGATGGAATCAAAAAGGGCATTTAAATATTTTCAATTCATAATATTAAAGTGGAAATGTTATTAACTTTTAAAAGAAAGGTTTTTTAAAACTATTACATTACATATTTTTCTTGACAAATAATTGGGTCCATGACTTTCAGTTTAGGCTTGGGCTATAAAACCAAAACTTTCCTTGTGGCCACCACAATTTAGCATATGAATATACATTTTCATGGGGTCATGATATCATGGGATCATGGGGATGGATTATTATAAAACCCTTCTTCATATACTTGTGACTTTGTACATTAAAGTTTAACATGTACTTATGTCCAAGATTGCACAAGAGTTATAAATGAAGTGCATGAATCATATACTTGGGACTTAGATATTAAAAGAGTCCATGAATTTTAATTTAAAATTTATGATTTAGGATACAAATTTGACCTATTAATTGAGCTACAACATAAGTGAATCACAATATGAAATGGACCTTGGAATGGAATTTTACAATAAGATTAAACTAGTAGAAGAATATGGATAAACAAAATGATAAAGTAAGAGGCAAGGAAAAACAAAGGAAATCACCATCATATAATGTAAATTAAAGGTAACCCTCAAGATTAACCCAAACACTTATGAAACCCTTGCATATTCTAAAAAATGGAACCTCAATATTTCATAGAACCTTTTGAGGCCCAAAATTCTATACAATTATGGGTCGGGTACACCCCATTAGTATTCTAATATCCTAGAATCCTCTTGATAGAATCAGACATATGCCTTATCTTTAGTAGAATAAATACTCAAAACTACTCTAAATCCTTCAATGAGACTTAGCCCAAATGAATTGAAACATAAGCATTAGTTGTATACTATTTTGATATTCCATCACTTATTCAAAAAATATTGAAACACCAACAAAATAAATAGAACATAAATGGAAAATAAAAATATAGACTTATATACACTTTAATAATCACTCTAGATGAAACCTTCAATTAAGGAAATGCTTGAGGTGTTTTCCATTAATAGGAACTCCAACTCTTTGCCATCAATATCTCTATGAAAAGATATGTTCTCATCAATTAGTATGTATATTCCATAAGAACCAACTATATACTATCAAACATTCCATGAGTTTCATTCTCTTCATGTCTTCTATCCCAAATCAAAACCCAATATCTAAATTCAATATTCCTCACTATGTCATTTTATCAAACAACTTATTCACTTTCTCATTAAATTTCAAACAAATTTCACATAAATCTCTTATACCTTCACCCAACTCAATAAGTTTATTTATTATTTCAACATTAGGATCAAATTCTTCCTCATTCATAACTTATAAAAACTAAAATTTGGAATCTCAATTTTCATAAACAATGTATCATTCATTCCATATACCAATTCAAAAGGAATCTTACCCATGTAAATTTTCAAGGTTATCCTATCCAACCATATCTTGAACCTTAGCATTTCTTATCTTATTCATTTTAGGATTAATTTTTACAATTTAATAATTATTTTGATATTAGACTCAACCTATACTTTCCCTCTGAGATATTAATTTAAGTCATAAGTAATATTAATACTATATTTTCACACAATTATTGAAATGGTCTAGTTCTCAATCACATAGCACTATTAGAAACAATATTCACAAGTAGCCCCAAACCTTATAATGATATTATTCTATATAAATTCCAATATGAACTTGTGAGTAACATTGTTGGTTGGGATAGCTTCTACCTACTTAGTAAAATAATTAGTGGCAACCAAAATCCATTTATATATTGCACTATATTTGTCACTTATTTCACCAAAAACATGAATCCCATCAATAGTTAGCTCTTTTAATTTTATGCGATGTAACATTTCTTACATAATGGACTATGTAAGCCACTATGAAATTATTTGATCATATTTAATGCCTCATCTTCACTAACACATCTCATGAAAATTCCTTTAGGGTTATTTCAAACTAATCCATTTTCAACTAGATTATACTTCTAGGTAACTAACCTAAGAGTTATTCAATGTGGTTTACTTACATCAAGGAGACAATTCATATTTTTAAAATAATATACTATGTCCCTATTCCAAACAAATACATTTAATTAATATTCATCTACATCAATAGTACCTTTTAATATATTTATCTTAACAATAATAATATTTGATTTTTCCATTAACTTGGCCAATTTGTGTCCCATCACAAGCTTGTTATCATGCATTGTAATATCAAATTCTTAAAATTTATTAACACATCTACATATTTTTCCTTAAGTATAAATTTTTGTAGAAATATATTATACCATAGTGTGGGGAACAAATGCTTTCACTTATGAACTAAAAATGTATTTTTGAGAATGTGTTTTATATTTTTCATGATTTACACTGCACTAGAGTGTAGAGATAGAATATTACATGTTTCACATATAGTTATAATGGAGCATATATATGCATGACATTCTATATCATTTGGCATAGATTCAAGGGCCTATGTTGGTTCATGGACATATACACATTTTTTAAATTCAAAAGGAATGATGCTATTTTATACACATATATACATTTTTCAAATTCAAAAGGTATGATATTTGTTCATGCACATGCACTACAATACAATTTACAGATTCAATCAAAAAATAATTTTTTCTTTTTTATAATTCAAATATATTGGCATTTTGGTCATGATGGGGGCATGAGTATTATTCATTCTCTTTGGATCATGAAACTATAATTTAGATCCATTTTATTACAAATAATATACATTTAAGTCTAGTGACACTTAATAGTCTTGGAATTACTTCTAGAAAACCCATTATGTGGTTCCACTTTCTATTATGGGTGATGTTGGCTTTGAGTTTAGCTAAACTTAAAGGCTTTAGCATCAATTCTATAAAACCCAAATTTTTTCCATCTTATTTTGGTTTAGTACATTGGTTATTTACCCCCATTCATGAGAGTTTGAGCATGCATATTTCCAACTCAATGAATTGATTACTTAATCAAAATTGGGACTTGATCACTATGAATTTTCAAATGGTTCAAAATGAGGAACCATCTCTCCAAGTTCTTCTACAAGTGGACACATCTATTTAGTATTTTATCATCTTTTAAAAGTTATAGGATAACCCAATCTCATCTCCTTAAATGTGTATTCCTTCCTTGCCATCCTTTCAATTTCAAATCTAAAAAATGTATATTTCCAAAATTAAAATATAGACCTTGATTACTTCATGTGTTATTACAATATTTGCTAAATTGAGGACCCTGTGCAATTGGAGTTTATTATTTAAAAAAAAATTGTTGTATATACTTAGGTATAGGTTTTTAGTTTATCATAGCAATTTAATTATGAGATTAAATGGGGAAATTTAGATACCTAAATATGGTCGCAAGGACTTAACTATGTTAATTCTTGAAATATCATGAACTAATTTAATTACACTAAAAATATGACTCTTATTATCCATTTTTCTTGTCATTTATCTATATGTTGAATTAAATTCATTGTATATTATCACTACTACACATGATTTTTAAAGTCATTTCTCAAACATCCTTATATCGCTCTAAGATTGCTACTGGCATATGGCTAATTTTTATTCCTTATTTTGGACAAGTTCATGTTAGACAAACAAGTATATAGTCATGGACATGTCCTCCTACTGTGACTTATCCCTATGCCATTCAAAATTTAGCATATATAATCTTAAATAACCATATGGGTCATCTTACATGTTATGTAAGTCAACGAAAGTAAAAAAAATTATTGGATCTCTATATTAATAAATCAAAGCCTTATTTCAAACGTACTTCACACACACACACACACACACACACACACACACACACACACACACACACACACACACACACACACACACATTACACTATTTTATATTGATTAGATCTACCCTATTCTTTCCAAATTAAATATAAATCACTATTTCAAAGGGTCTACTTGGTGGAAAAATGCTTTTGGCAACTATTCTGAAGGGTATACTTCATTGGTAAAAGTGACAATGATGAAAAGGCTGAATGGTCTTTGTAAAAAAACTAACGGGCACTTTGAAAAATGCCAAAGGGCACTTCATGGAAAAAGGGTTTAGGAAAAAAGTCCTGTAGGGTAATCTCAAAAATGTCGAAGGGCAAAGGCCCAAGACAAAAACTCCTAAAGGATAAGCTCTAGAGGGAAAAAGGCCAATTCAAAAAGGCCAAAGGGTAGGTCTATAGGGAAAAAATGCCCATGATCATTACTCTGAAGGGTAATTACAAAAGGCCCAAAGGGTCTACTTCATGACAAAACCTCCCGAAGGGTCTACTTCATAAAATTTGAAAGGTATGTTTCAAAATTTTAAAGGGTATGTGCGCATGACAGAAACGTTGAAGTGCACTTTCAAAAAGTCTGAAGGGTATGTTTAGAAAGTCTGAAGGGTATGTGCCCATGATAGGAAGGTCGAAGGGAAATTTCAAAAATTATGAAGGGTATGTTCAGAAAGTTTGAAGGGTATGTGCCCATGATAGAAAGGCCAAATGGCACTTTCAAAAAATCTAAAGGGTATGTTCAAAAAGTCTGAAGAGTATGTGCCCATGATAGAAAGGCCAAAGGGCACTTTTAAATAGTCTAAAGGGTATGTTTAGAAATTT
Organism: Torreya grandis; assembly: GCA_037957365.1. Taxonomy (NCBI): domain Eukaryota; kingdom Viridiplantae; phylum Streptophyta; class Pinopsida; order Cupressales; family Taxaceae; genus Torreya; species Torreya grandis. The sequence continues at coordinate 6,151,416 of JARHVA010000099.1, read as the reverse complement.
TTAAGGGTATTTGTTCATGATAGAAATGTTGAAGGGTGTAGACACGTAAAACTAGCCATCGATAACCTTCAACTAGGCTTTTGACCAATTTCTATCAAAATGCACAATTTGGCTTAAAAACACTAAAACACATTAAAAGCTTTAAAATTATCATAATTAAGTGTCGATTTTGGATAGAGTATCATTAAATGAGGTAATAAAATTTATGAATTAGCTAACTTTTGATTAGATCATTACGAGTCAAAATGACATTTTCGCACCTAGGTGCTCTAGATTGCTCTTTTCTACCAAATTTATTGTATGAGACACGTGCCTTTGTTATTTTGTATTGGTAACATCCTAAATGGGATAATAGATCAAATTCATCTAAAATCACATTATAATTCTAATCCAATCAAATTTTGAGCTAATAATATGACATTTTGACCAATTTGATTAATTTATGCACCAATTACCAAGATTTGCATCAAAGTTGACTAATCTTGTTTAAGGATAATTAATATAAATCAAGAGCTTAATTAATAATTTCATGGAACTTGTTGAATATTTATTTTTATAAATTGATATTGAATATCTACATCATCAAATGACATCATTTCTTGGAAAGACATCTCTAGGCCATAAAGACACACTTTTAGATCTTCAAATTAGGTTCACTAGATGCACCATGGAGTCCTCTTCATCTTTTATTTTTACAACATGAGCAAATTTGTCTTTTATTGAAATATATGGTCTAAAAACCACATACTTTTTTTTTCCCTTTATAGACTTCAAATATTCAAATGGCAATGGTCACAGTGAAACCTCAAACACAATGCTCATATCTCGTATCCTCTCAACTCAGATTAAAATATGCACCATCAATATTACTCAATATTTAACACATAATCACCAATTCTCAAATGTTAAACCTCAATTACTTTGACCTCATCTCGTATAATCTTGCAATGTTGACTTATCATGCACCATCGATCTCTACGGATCAACCAGGGCTTTAATTAGCAATGCTCACCATTCGATCAATTTATATGAACACCCACTCATCATTATATCCTTATCTTGTAATTTTTCTCAATCATTAAATCTTGGTCACTTTTTACCATCTTGATCAATATACACCATTAGATCATGATCTATATGATCTCTTGCACACTGTTGGATCTTCATTTGACCCCAATCTTTAACTCTACTAAATAGCTATCACAATGACCCATTTGAATCTATGTGAATCATTGGATTTGAAACTATGAACTCCCATGAATAATTATATTTCCACTAGATCTAGATCGCTAACATCATGTAAATTGACTAAGTATGGGGACCAACTATAATATGCCTAAAAAGCCTAATTTGGACCTCAATAACTTCTATGCTTAGACACATGATCTCAAATTTGGACCATATGATATCTTCACATAAGAGAATCCATCTATATAAAAAATTTATACTAGAAAATGTATGTGTGAGATATATTTCCATTAAAATGTCTTCTCAAAAACTTCTGTCATAGAGCCAACTATGCTTAGAACTTGTCTAGGAGACCAACTTTGAACATACATATCTTTTGACGCACTTAAGTGCATGATCTAAAATTTAGTGAAAATAAACTAGGATCAAAATTAAACAAACCCATATGATCATTTTTTTCTTAAAATGTCCACATGTGTGAGATATGCCATCAACCAAATGTTTACTCAGCTCTTCTTTACCACTTTGCAAATTTGGCTAAGTATGGGAAAACATTATCAACAAGCCTGGAAGCCCAAATTTGCACCCTCATATCTTTGACCACACTTCAATGCATGACTTGAGATCTGCTACATCACAACTAGGAACTAATATGATCAAAACCATATTACCAACTCCCCTTGAATCATCCACATGTGGCAATTATGATATCATCAAACTGCCTACTCAAAGTTTTTACCACTAGACCCAAACTGTCTAGATGAAAACTATGGTCTACCAAATGAATTCCACTTATGTACACAAGCTCTCCAATCATAAAAAAAATATTATAATACCCCTTGCACATGCTTAATACTCCATAATCATCCCTAACAATCTCTAACTATGTCAAATCTAAAGATCAACCAAGCCAACTTCAAGCACACTAGGACAAACACATTTCATACTTTGTCATTTTTACTTAGGCTATCAAATAAATTCATCCACTTACTAGAACACCTCCATGATATCGCCATGACATCATTGACAACTCTCCCACAGATTCCTTCAAGGAAATTGACTTAAACTATCAAATCATATTGATAACAAATTAAAAGTAAACTATAAATTATAAAAAATGCTTTTGACTCAAAATAATTTTATTGACAAATTATTAAATATGATTATTAAAACATCAAAAATATGTATAAAATATACTTTAAAAATTAATATTGACTATTTGAAATGGAAAAATATCTATGGCTCACATTCATTTGTATTGAAGCAGATGAATGGTGTAAGAAAGGTCAATAGGTCAATGGAGCTCAAAATAAGTATGATGCTAACAAATGTCATAACTTGATAGGTTTGAAGACAAATTCTTTAATAGAAAGTATTTTGGATGAGGTTTCAAGGATGAAATATTTTGGAGAAAGTGTATCAGAGAAAATGTCTATGGCAAAGGTCATTGAAAAAATCCCAAAGTAAATGTCTTTGCCAAAAATCTTGAAACAAAAAGCTTGAAGTAATTTTCACGACAAAGTATAAAGACCTGAAAGTTTCAGACAAAATATCTGCAACAAAATTTCTGATAAAGACAAATTGTTTGGAGAAATTCCTTTAGGGAAATTGTTTTAATGTAAAATGTCTAATAATTTTTTTTAGGGAAAATACCTTATGAAAAATGTTTGAAGAATTATTTGTTGTAGGTAAATTATTTGAACAAGTTCCAAGGTCTGGAGACATTCAAATAACCATCAAGTTTGAACCTTAAAAAGTAACTATTTGGATTTGAAAATCCTTAGATGTGCATGTAGATGTTAATGACATTTTTGTAGACTTTAAAGTTGGGGCTTATGAAATATCCATTTGCATTCAAAAATTGTCAAAGGGTCCCTGACTAAATGTCAAGCTAAAATGTGTCCAATTCTTGGGCACCTAGATCAAATCTAATGGTAAGCAGGTAAAGATAGGTCAGTGGGTCTAGGTAGATCTAATAGATCATATTTAATCATGGATTTAGGATCGATGGTGATCTCAAATTTAAAAGGCTAAAGGACCTGTAGGATGAATGCTCGAGTGCCAAGCATCAAGGTCTGGGGTGCCTATACAAAGATCTAATGGTACACATCGATTGACAGTGATAGTGGGCTCAATTTGATCAATGTTATGTGTTTAATTTCATAACAAAGATTTAACCATGTGTCTTAAAGGCATAAAATTCAAGGGAGTGTAATTAAATGTGAGACCACCACATGACACAAACACAGAAGTAGATAGACTGACTGTAAGATCCTGACATGCTAAGACATAAATATGATAGTCAGATTAGTTGGCTAGAGAAAACATGATAATGGATCTGTTAGATGCATATGTGTGAGATTTTTATTGTTACAGAGTCTTAGTGGCATAGAGGAGGTTGAATAGATTGATGTAGCCATTCCTGATTGCATGTAGCAATAATCTCAGGCTGCATGATCCTTCTCCATCTTTTCATGTTAGACAAAGTCCTAGTGGCATTAATATTTGGGTCTTAGGTGAGCACTATAACAAACAATCAGAGGAGCTAACCTCGTTAAAAAATCCTAGAGGTTTGACATAGTATTTATGAGTCATATTGAACTCATTTTGCACATAGTCTATTTATTTTATCTATGACAAAGTATGTATTTTTTTGTTTTCTTTGTTATTTACTCAACAAAGTAAAAATTGCATTTTTTTATTGTTTTAGAAACAAATATTTGCATAAGTCAACTGAAATAGTTAATTTTTTATAATTTTTATACATGTATTGACATACTATAGTGAATAGAGATCTAATTTCTAGATTTTAGCATAAAAATTAACTATTCTTGTCCATTGTGAAACCACCTTGTGAATTGATATAGTGATATGCTTACACATTTATTGACATACTATAGTGAATTGATATAGTGATATGCTTAATGATATTATTCTTGTCCATTGTGAAACCACCTTGTATTGTCAATCTTCATAAAATCTCAACTATGCTTTCTTTGTCACCCATGTATTCAACATGTGTCATTTATTTAATTGAAAGGAGAAATTAGTCAATGGCATCATCTCTAGAAATGCATTAGAGGTTGGTATTGTTGGTAGTCTTTATATTGCAAAGAAGCCGGTGGGAATAGACGTATTCACACTCACTTGTGCAATTATTATAATTTGTTTTTATTGCATGGGCAGGCCTAAAGAATTTTATTACAAGATTGCATATTTTACATATAGGCTTAAAGGGTCTAGAATATACCTAGGCAATTGTCAAAGTACCATGTACCTTTTTTTTAAATAAAAAAGGAAAAAATGTTATGTCAAATTTATTTTGAAGTGGAATAAGAAAGTAGACAAATTCACATTTGGCATTTACCTCAATAGTTGTATCTACTAACATTTTAAAGCATTATAGAGATTTTTTGGCATGTATATAGGTGATGAATGTTAATTGGGTGTTATGCAAGTTCATATCTTTTGCATTTTACAAGGTTCTTGAAAAGATAAATTATAGGTTCCTTTCTTCATATCTTGTTTTCAATTTCATTTTATTCAGCTTCTAGTATATGGAAGAGGTAGCCCTAAAAATTATCAATGGAAATAGAGAATTAGTGATTTGATAATAACATGTGATAAATTTTCTTGGCATAACATGATTGCAATAAATATAATTGAATTTAATTTGGCTTTGTCACTCTGCAAGTTTCCATCTGTTATTTCCACAATAAACTAATTGTCAACTTTTGATGCAGATGTATAAAGAGCCATTACAGTGCTAGTTGCATAATAGTCCATGGTGTCCACAAGTTGTTAAATTGTTGAATTGGGGATGAACATGTGCTTTGGACAAACTAGGTCTATGAGTTTTATCATAATAGTCTTATTTGTTATTAAAATAAACTCACAGTCACCAAGATCATGAGTACTTTTTGGAGTTATAAAAAAGTTTATAATACATATCCCTTTATGCAGTAAGAGTTTTTATTCACGGATTTGGATTAGCGAATATGCTATATTCAAGGTTATTGTCATCTCTCCTTTATTGTCTGTTAAATCAAATTGCAAAAGTTCTCTTTTTTTTGTTTGTCAAGTATTGTTCTATATGTCACAAGGACATCACCTTCAAAGATTTATTCACATTTATGGTTGTTGATATCATCAATTGTGACTTCCATATGGCTTAAGTTTATCAATCTACATTTTTTTTAATAGTTATTGTAATTTTTAAGATAATAATAGAATTTAAGAAATAGAAAATTTATAACTGCATACCTTTTGACTTGTCCTTATGATTCTATTTCTATATGTTCCATTTTGATTTTTTACTCCATTTGTGCTGACCTAAATGACCAATGAAAAATAATTAGCAATAAATTTAATTTTCTTCTGGCAATGCAGTTGTATATTTGGATTTAAAAAATGCATATAATAAAAATAAAAATTGAAATTGATTTTGGAAAAAAAATGTATTGCATACCCTTTATTTTGATATCTACTTTTCAATTTGGTTGTATTCATTTTACATTTTTCATATTTGAAACTTGATTTGTAATATAGAATTATACAATTCTTTGCTTATTTTCTAATACGAAACACAAGTAAAATTGCATTGTGGTCAATATAATATGCATGGAAGAGATTGGAATCTATTTTTCTTCGATCATATTTTTCCAACAATGGTTTATCATTGTTCCTACATTTGTAGTTGGCATATTTGCTATAAAAAACAAATTGTGGTTTTGTATACATTGCCATAGTAGGTATTGGGAAATTTTGTTTTGCATCATGTCAATATTTAAGTCACTAATTAAAATGATATTCATATTATTATTTGTAGTTGAAGTAACATTTTCTATGAATGTTAACAGATCTGGAAGGGGAGCTTTTGGTGTTAAGTAAATATTTGATATGTGGATGTATATGTTTGAATAGTTGATGTCAATTGTAATTATTTCTAGATTTGGCATATTAAATGTTTCAATGGTTTGTTTGGAAATTACATGTTTACAACATGTCATGATACCATGAATATTTATTGTAACAAACCAATCAAATTTGTTTGTTAGCATTCTTTTGTTTCAAACTGTATCTGTTAGAGTTTCTTGTAAGCATAATACATGCACAACCATGAGTTAATTATCATGTGTTATGTTTTCTAAGTAAAATTGCAAGCTACTTGTGTTCAAAGAACATATAGTGAAATATTCTAAGAGTTTGTATCTAAAGTCACATACGAATTGCCATCATGTAAATTGTTGAAATCTTTGCATTTCTCTTTTTTACTTCATCAGATACTGAAAAAAATTCTTTTCTAATCTATTTATAAGGTACAAATGTTTCATGTTTTTGACTTGAGATAGTGCAGTGTAAATGAGGCCATGGTAGTTCACTTGGTGAAGGTCAAAATCTAGAGCATTCATTGTTAATCCTTATGATCTATGGATTGTTCTTGCACATGTTATTTGAATAGGAAATTGTTCTCGCATAAGTATTTCTTTATTTATGTTTTTTTTTTTTTTTTTTTTTTGCAATTCTTGCTATAGGAGTCCATTGTTTGTGAATGTGTTTAGTGTAAAATTGTTTCATTTTTTATATTTTAAATTTTGTAACATTTAAATTATAGAACTATACCCATACAATATTACTAATATCATTTGTGTAATATTTGAAAATACCATCTGCACCATTGACTAAGCCATCAGCTATATTGTAATTTCTGCCAATTAGTTCTACTAGAATTTGTTTTTTAAGGATTATTTTATTTGGCAATATGGGTTTTTTTACTATCTACAAATTCTTTGTCAATTTCATTGGGCTGTATATGGTCAATTGCATTTAGCACATATGTTTCTCCTTGAAAAATAGTAAACATTTTCTCATTATAATGTTGAACATCTTTGTTTCTATGAAACAAATATGGAAATGTTGGATCGAGTGGAGAAGGTCTATAGAAATGGTCATTTAAGTATTCGATATCATTTTTTGTTTGCTTGCATGTTCTTATATGATTTAAGATTGAAAAAAATTTGTCATCTTATTGTCTAATAACTTCTTCTAATTCAAAGTATTTGACATTGTTGGTCCAAAATACATATGGTATTATTTCACCACCCATTTTTTAATTTTTAAATATCTAATTGTCTTGGATGGATTGCATTTAGTAGAAGTCACCACAAAAAATTATGTTTATATTTCCAAAAGGAATTGTAGGTGTACGCATAATTTGACAAAGCCTCTTGTCTATGTTATAAATCATATGGTTCCTATTACAGATACCTCATCAATAAGTATTATGCACAATTATTCATATTTTTTAGTCATTGTATGTGAAGTATTTGAATCCAATGGGAGCTTTGTAGACATTTTGTGGGGTAATTGGAAAATAGAGTGGGCAATTGCACCATTTGCATTGTATGTAGCTTTGCCAATAAATGTAACATTAATATCTTTTGGTTTAAGACGATCACTATCAAGTTGTTTATTGTAAAAGTGACATATTACTTGGTATATCACTTTTGTTGTATATATTTTTTCTGTTCTTGCTCCACTTATTAAGATTAAATACAATGGCTCATTTGGAGATAATATTTTCCTCATTATGATATCTTTTACAATATGTTGATGATGTGACTATTTTTGTGAGTTGAAATAGTCTTCTTTGCTTATGAGGAATGGTTGTTTGCTTATTTCAAGTGTGTTTCTTCTTTTGGTATCTATTTTTGTTCTATTTGTGATATGTTTATGTCGGCATTGATATCATATTTTTCAATTGTCACAAAGCATTTTTCAGGTTCATTTTCATTATTGATATCAAATATTATATTTTTTTCTTTGGAGATTTGTAATGGTAGTGTCAATGTTCCCCCACTTTAATTGTAATTGTGCATTGAAATTGCACCCCATATTTTCTATGTTTTCTTTATGCATAGCATAAGCTGAGGACAACGTTTGAATTTTTTTTTCAATGACTCTTCAGGTTCTTCATATGGTATAAATAACATCATTTTTTCTCTAAAATAGTTTTAAAGATCGATATGTTTATTTTATCTGGCATAGTGTATTATTTGTGATTTTTTCATCTTTTTTATATTTTTAGATATTCCCATATAATATGTTATGTATTCTACTAGGCATATATGCTCTAAATATTTGGTGTTCCATTATATTTGTCAGTGATAAAAAGCACACATTATGTTTTTATAATCATGATGTTCTTGTGATAATATTTTTGGGCTTTTTAAAATGCATGTTCTATTTGACAATGTCAATGTGTTTATAAACATTGTTTTCTTTTAAGCATAATGCAGTGTTAAAGATAGGAAAATGTGTACATCCTGAAGACTAGACATTTTTTGATAATTAAGGAGAGTGTTACCAAGCTTTTGTATGAATTCAAAATTATTTTCATTTATTTTTGATAGTTCATCATGTACTTTGTAAAAAATAATTTTCAGTGTTTGATCTAGCTTAATCATGTATAATGTGAAATATGTTGCTACAGAATATCCATCAAGAATAAATTATGTATCTGTGTTTGCATACCAAAGGTTGGGAACATGAATTGCAAAATCATTTGTCCATTTGTTCTCTTTTTAACATTATAATAGGATAGGCAATTATCGATTGCAATTATGTCAAATATCTCTCTATAGTTAAATTCTCATTTGTTAAAAACATTTCAAATTTTATGCTTTTGTCATATTTTCTATTTTGAAGTTCTTTCAGAAGAGCTTTGGAATAATTTTTAGTTTCATCATCATTGTTTTCTAAAGGTTGTAGTATAATTATCCTATCCATTGGAGGCCACGGAAAATTGAATCTATAATATAATTTCTTGTATTTTTACAAGTGTGTGTCTGATGATGTGTTTTCATTTTTGTTAAATTATCATCAAGCAGTAACAAATTATAAGACACATACTTGTCAATAAATTTTTCAATCGCTAAATTTTTACAATGGCCACATATAGGGGCATCATGTATCCAAAACATAAAATGAACATGTTTATTTCCTCTATTTTGGAATTTTGTAACAAAGAAGTAGTCTCCAATTTGGTCAAATAATTGCTTATTTTACATCATCATTTTATTTAATGTATTCACCATATGATTGATATAATGACTGCAAATTATTAGGCTTCTTCTTATTATTGTATCAATATCATTTTCAAATATGTTTTCATTATGTTGTGGTGGCTTTTTTTTGGGTTATATTTACTAATGTTGTGCTTAATGGCCTTTAAAAAATTTCATCACTTGTTAAAGTAACAAAAAAAGTAGGCAGTCATAATTTCCTTATGATTACAAAAATCATTTTTTTTGTATTTTCCAAATAGTCAAGCGATATTCAAATGTTTTTTAAAGATTCAAAAGCTATTGGAGATTTTAACATTTTCTCTATGTTTGATTTGCTCTTAATATCTTTTGCATAATATTTCTTCCCTTTCAATTCACCTTTCTGTATGCATATCCATGAACACCTACAAACTTGTTGTATGATAATTTTAATTGCTTTGAAAAAAAGGTTTGTAATATGATTTGCAATATCATTGTTTTCATTTAAAAGTTTTCATTTTGCTATTTTTTGATATGAGAATGTTTTTGTAATATAATCAAGTTGGTTATAGCCATAATACAAAGTTGGAAAGTTCATTTCTTCTAAAAACTCATCTTAGAAAATACCTAATGGTTTTAAGCCTTCAAATGGTGCAATTTTAGTAATTTTGATTTCTAAATCTCTTATTGAATGTGCACTTTCAAATCCATGTATAACTGGTTTTGTGATTGGCTCTATGTCATTTTTAATTACATTGTTGTCAATGTCTTCTACATTGTTAGTGTCCTTTGTTGATTGCCTAATTTTATTTTCAAGTGTGGCATACTAGTTTTTTTCAATTACAACTCTTTATTTCACATACAATGACATTTTGCATAGTTCACCCAATGCATCTATGACACATGTTGGCCTGATGTTCCCTCTTACATATGCATTTTTATATTCTAATTTATGTTTTACTTTAACTAAAATTGTTTTAACTTCGTTTATACGTTTTCAAGGCAATGCCTTTTGAATATAGTCAAAATCAATAGGCATATTTATAATTATTCCAAGAAATCTTATTTCTGAAAAATAAATGCACATAAAAATTAATCTTTCTTCTAGAGAGCTTAGTTTCTTAACTACATCTGTGGATTTTTTTTTTAATTCAAAAAGGACAAGCAAACATAGGCATCCTTTCATTTTTGATTGAGTTTTTGTATTATTTTCATAGTTATCCTATCTTCTTTCACTCAAATTTGAAATCAATAATAATTGAAGACCAAATATTAGCGATATCTTTACTAAAGCTAACAATGTTTTTTTTAAAGTGTAAACATTCATAAACTGAACAAGCAATAGTAGGTGTATCTTTAATCTATTGTGAGTATATTTTGATTATTTTTTCCTATTTTTTCATTTTCTATTTGCATTACATGCTAATTATTTATATTTTCATGTGTTTTTTTTAAACATTTTAATTATATGTTTTTCTTTGTATCACACTTCAATGACAGGTTTTTTTCACTCACATGTTTTCCTTTCCTATTCTAATAACCATTGGAACTTTATCACTGTCTATTTCAGCAATGTTGTCATTGTTTTGTTCTACAATATTTGCCATTATTATTTGTTCATGAATTTGTTTTTTTTTTTTAAATTCAATGTTTTTCCTCTTTTTTTTAGGTATTTCTTTGTCTTATTTTTTATTCATTGTTTCTTTTGTACATGGTGATATGATCGGGATACCAATCTCTTGTTCTCTTATATTAAGAGACAAGTAATTGAATTTGTCTATTGCATTTAAATTTTGTAATCATATTTCTTCATCTACCATATGCATAAGCGCATGAGATAAATTCATTGTTATCGATACCTGATGTCTTTTTCATAAAGGTTCATAATGAATATGCATTATGTCTGTTTCAAATGAAATTATGTTGTATATTTATTTTGGTTGTAAGTAGTTTCTGTATATGTTAATGATTCTTTTGCTTTTTACTGACCAGTTCTAAATACTAATTTGAAAAATATTTGAAAGCCATAACAAGCATAAAGGGACACCCTCTATTTTTCCTTCTCTATATGGAATTCCAATCATATTGATATATTATTTCCAATTTGAGATGTTTTTATTTTCATTTTTTGATAATTCTAGTTGGCATAACTACAAGCAATGCATTGCATATTTGTCCATTGTGAAAATTGCATTGCAAAATATTTGTGCCATATAGCATCTAATAGATTAGACATCAAATTCATTTTTTGTTAATAAGCTTATTGCATTGAATACACTTTTGCCACAACTATTAGCAAATGGTGATGCTAAATAAAGTCCATAATTTTTCATTTCACATGAAATAGCGTCCCATTTATGTTGAAGATTTTTATATGTATTTGATAATTTAAATTGTTCAATTTAACCAGTTTTAGTACTTTCAACATTTTTGCTTTTGCATAACAAAGGCTCATAGTGGCCACATGTAGGATTGTTGTCATTGAATAATATTGAATATTATAGTGTAGATGACTCTATTTTAAAGTGTAAATAATTTCTTTTCTGTACCAATGACCATAAGCAAATTGATATGTTCAACCATTTAGATATCCATTGGATACAAAATGTTTCACCCCATAGGCCAATTTTGGTTACATTTGTATCATTCTTTGCAAAAAGCCTCATTCCACATAAATAGGTTTCTTTATCATGTATTCCATGTAAATCATAAAGCACATTAGAATGCATTTCATGTTTGTATGATTGTATTGCATCTACATTTGTATTGATTAAGCATACTATGAAATAATCAATCATTCCATTTCATAATTCATTTGATGTGTAACAAAAATTTAGTAAAATTTGAATTGTATCAAAAAGATAGTCACCTACATTGTATTTAAATGAATTAATTCAGAAAAGGTGACTATCTTTTAGTGCATCATCAATGTTTTAAAACAATGTCTTCAATTTTTTTTAATATGTTTCAACATCTATTAACATTTCATTTAATCTGGTTTCTGGTTTCCCTTTTTTGGTTCTCATGGTTTCCCTATTGCATAAAAGTGTAATTGCATTGGAAATGGAAAAGATGACATTTTCATTTGACAAATATAAATATTTTAATCCACTAACAGTTGAAGCTAAATTCAATCTTCACCTACAATTAATTGAATTCTATATAAAGCTTTTTATGTAGAAATAAATCATTCACTCTAATTGAATCAATCCAGATAGCTAAAAATAAAATTAAAAAACTCCAATACCTCAATAGATAGGTGAATTTAATTATTCTAAATACTCTCAAATCAAAAAAAAAATGCTATTACCTTTTCAAATAAGTAAATAATGAAGGCAATCACAAAAGAAGCCAAATTGCATTTTTTTTAATAAGTAAATTTTCTAAAAAATAGTCTATAACATTTAATTTTTTTTCAAATGTATTTGTTTCAAATGCTTTCAAAAATAAATGCAAGTAACTTTTTAAATGCATCAATCAAGAAGGTAAATATAGTATCTGCAATATACAAGTCACTTGGAACTCATTATTATTTTTTAAAATACAGCACATAATATGACATTTAATAAAGACTACACATGATCCAAATGTATTTGTCAATTGATATAATAACAAGTAAAAGTAGATAAGCAATAATAATAGTTAACAAGTACATGTTCATTATATATATATATATATATATATATATATATATATAGATATACACACACACACACACACACACACACACAAATCTATTAAATATTATATATCAACAAGCCTGGGAACCCAAATTTGCACCCTCATATCTTTGACCACACTTCAATGCATGACTTGAGATATGGTACATCACAACTAAGAACTAATATGATCACAACCATATGACCAACTCTCCTTGACTCATCCACATGTGGAAATTATGATATCATCAAACTGCCTACTCAATTTTTTTGCCACTAGACTCAAACTATCTAGATGAAAACTATGGTCTACCAAATGAATTCCAATTATGTACACAAGATCTCCAATCATAAAAAAATATTATAATACCCCTTGCACATGATTAATACTCCATAATCATCCTTGAAAATCTCTAACCATGTCAAATATGAAGATCAACAAAGCCAACTTCAAGCACACTAGGACAAACACATTTCATACTTTGTCATTGTTACTTAGGCTATCAAATAAATTCATCCACTTACCAGAACACCTCCATGATATCACCATGACATCATTGAAAACTCTCCCACAAATTCCTTCAAGGAAATTGACTTAAACTATCAAATAGTATTGATAACAAATTAAAAGTAAACTATAAATTATAAAACAAAATGCTTTTGACTCAAAATAATATTATTGACAAATTATTAAATATAAATATTAAAACATCAAAAATATGTATCAAAAAATACTTTAAAAATTAATATTGAGTATTTAAAATGGAAAAATATCTATGGCTTGCATTCATTTGTATCGAAGCAATGAATGGTGTAAGAAAGGTCAATAGGTCAATGGAGCTCAAGATAAGTATTACGTTGACAAGTGTCCTAACGTGATAGGTTTGAAGACAAATTATTTCGTAGAAAGTGTTTTGAATGAATTTTCAAGGATGAATTATTTTTTAGAAAGTGTATCAGAGAAAATGTCTATGGAAAAGGTCTTTGAAAAAATCCCAAATAAAATGTCTTTGCCAAAAATCTTGAAACAAAAAGCCTGAAGTAATTTTCACGACAAAAAGTTTAAAGACTTGAAAGTTTCAGACAAAATATCCACAATAAAAGTTCTTATAAGGACAGATTATTTGGAGAAATTCCTTTAGGAATATTGTTCTAACGTAAAATGTCTGATAAAATTTTTGTATGGAAAATACCTTATGAAAAATGTTTGAAGAATTATTTGTTGAAGGGAAATTCTTTGAACAAGTTCCAAGGTTTGGAGACATTCAAAAAACCATCAAGTTTGAACCTCAAAAAGTAACTATTTAGATTTGAAAATCCTTAGATGTGTGTGTAGATGTTAATGACATTTGGGTAGATGTTAAAGTTGGGGCTCATGAAATAGCCGTTTGCATTCAAAAATTGTCAAAGGGTCCCTGACTAAATGTCGAGCTGAAAAGTGTCCAATTCTTGGGCACCTAGATCAAATCTAATGGTGACCAGGTAAAGATAGGTCAGTGGGTCTAGGTATATCTAATAGAGCATATTTAATCATGGATTTAGGATTGATGGTGATCTCAAATTCAAAAGGTTAAAGGATCTATAGGATGAATGCTTGAGTGCCAAGCATCAAGGTCTAGGGTGCCTATACAAAGATCTAATGGTACACATTGATTTACAGTGATAGTGGGCTCAATTTGATCAATGTTATATTTTTAATTTCATAACAAAGATCTAATAGTGTGTATTAAAGGCATAAAATTTAAGGGAGTCTGATTAAACGTGAGACCATCACATGACACAAACACAAAATTAGATAGACTGACTGTAAGATCTTGACATGCTAAGACATAAATATGATAGTCAAATTAGTTGGCTAGAGAAAACATGATCATGGATCTGTTAGATGCATAAGTGTGAGATTTTTATTGTTACAAAGTCTTAGTGGCATAGAGGAGGTTGAATATATTGATGTAGCCATTCATGATTGCATGTAGTAATAATCTCAGGCTGCATGATCTTTCTCCATCTTTTCATGTTAGACAGAGTCCTAATGGCATTAATATTTGGCTCTTAGGTGAGCACTATAACAAATAATCAGAGGAGCTAACCTCGCTAAAAAATCCTAGAGGTTTGACATAGTATTTATGAGTCATATTGAAATCATTTTGCACATAATCTATTTATTTTATCTATGACAAAGTATGTACTTTTTTGTTTTCTTTGTTATTTACTCAACAAAGTAAAATTTGCATTTTTTAATTGTTTTAGAAACAAATATTTGCATAAGTCAACTGAAATAGTTCATTTTTATAATTTTTATACATGTATTGACATATTATAGTGGACATAGATCTAATTTCTAGATTTTAGCATAAAAATAAATAATTTTGCAATTCAAGAGATTGTTCTTTGTGCTTTCTAATATAGATAATGTACATTTTGTTCATTTTCAATTATGCAAAACAAGAGGACATGAACACTCACCTTCTAAGCATATCCACATTAGGATGATTGATTCAACTCACACAGTATTCAGGAGTCATATCGAACACATTTTGCACATAGTCTAATTATTTTATCTATGACAAAGTATGCACTTTTTCATTTTCTTTGTTATATACTCAACAAAGTAAAAATTGCATTTTTTTATTATTATACCAATAAACATTTGCATAATTTAACTAAAATAGCTAATTTTTCTAATTTCTATACATATATTGACATACTTTACTGAGAGAGATCTAATTTGTAGATTTTAGAATAAAAATAAATAATTTCGCAAGTCAAAAGATTTTTCTTTATGCTTTTTGATATAGATAATGTACATTTTATTTGTTTTCAATTTTGAAAAACAAGAGGACCTAAACACTCGCCTTCTAAGCTAGAGAGCAAATTAAGTCTCCAATTTAATCATTTATCAAAACTAAAGCGTAAAGCATTTATTGTTTATTGGTTTCATTGAAAGTATAAGAGTTGAGAAATTGAATTTTCTAAATAAGTATGACCGAAATTTATATTTGAAGAGTGAATTGAAAGAAAAAAATAAATCATATTACGTTATGATATTTGTCCACATCAGGATGGTTGATTCAATTCACATAGTATTCAAGAGTTATATTAAACATATTTTGCACATAGTCTATTTATTTTATCTATGACAAAGTATGCACTTTTTAATTTTCTTTGTTATATACTCAGCAAAGGAAAAATCACATATTTTCATTATCATATAAATAAACATTTGCATAAGTTAACTAAAATAGCTATTTTTTCTAATTTATATACATGAATTGACATACTTTAGTGAAAGAAATCTAATTTTTAGATTTTAGCATAAAAATAAATAATTCTGCAATTCAGGAAATTGTTCTTTTTTTCTTTCTAATATAGATAATGTATATTTTGTTCATTTTCGATTATAAAAAACAAGAGGACCTAAACACTCATCTTCTGAGCCAGGGTGCAAGTTAAGTCTTCAACTTAAGTATTTATTGAAACTAAAGCATAAAGCATTTACTATTTATTGGTTGCATTGAAAGGATAACAGTTGGGAAATTGATTTTCTGGACAAGCATAACCAAAATTTGTATTTGAAAAGAAAATGTAAAATGAAAAAATAAATTATATTACATTTTTTTATTTGTCCACAGTAGGATGGTTGATTCAACTCACATAGTATTCAGGAGTCATTTTGAACGCATTTTGCATATAATCTATATATTTTATCTATGAAAAAGTATGCACTTTTTCATTTTCTTTGTTTTATAGTCAACAAAGTAAAAATTTCATTTTTATATTTTTAGAGAAACAAGCATTTGCATAATTTAATTGAAATATCTATTTTTTCTAATTTATATACATGTCTTGACATACTATAGTGAAAGAGATCTAATTTTCTAGATTTTAGCATAAAAATAAATAATTATGTAGTTTAGGAGATTGTTCTTTGTACTTTCTAATATAGACAATGTATATTTTATTTATTTTCAATTATTCAAATGTTTGAGGAAATATTCACAAATAGTTAAAATCAAGTTATAAGTTACAAGCAAGCTAATTTCCATTAAATACAATTTCCTATGTGAAATTTTGTATTGGTTTATCAACTATACTGATTTCATTTTGTCTCTATTTGCATTTTGTTGTTATTTCATATGAAAATTTCTTATTTCATTATTTCCTTCAAATTTGTGATGGTGGACCCTACAAAACATGGTGATAATTAATAGTGACTAAAAACTGTGCAATAATTTTCCACTATACCATGTCATAGTCAAAGTAGTAAATCATGATAATATGTTTTTTTTCTAAACACCAGTTTTTGTCAATATATAAAAATATTAGGCTTTTTCTAGTGCTACAATCATTTGTTTTTTAATTGGATCAATATATAGAGTTATACATACATGTTCTTAGAAAGATGGGGGACCATGGTGTGGCTTGATGATACATGACTGCTAGCGTGTGAAAGTAAGTAGCTTGTTGTAGTTTGATTTTTTCAGTATCACCATTTGGAAAAGTTCGAATATAAATTTATTCAAATGTGTAGATTTTATATAATTAATTGGTTTTATTTGAAAAATATTGCGTTATGATCAATTTGCGTACCTTTTACTTGAATTGATATAGTGATATGCTTAATGATATTATTCTTGTCCATTGTGAAACCACCTTGCATTGCCAATCTTGATAAAATCTCAACTATGCTTTTTTTGTCAGCCATGTATTCAACATATGTCATTTATCTAATTGAAAGGATAAATTAGTCAATGACATCATATCTAGAAATGCATTGGAGGTTGGTATTTTTGGTAGTCTTTATATTGCAAAGAAGCCAGTGGGAATAGACATATTCACACTCGTGCAGTTATTATAATATGTTTTTGTTGCATGGGCAGGCCTAAAGCATTTTATTACAAGATTACATATTTTGCATATAGGCTCAAAGGGGCTAGAATATATACCTAGGCAATTGTCAAAGTACCATGTACCTTTTTTTTAAATAAAAAAGGAAAAAATGTTATGTCAGATTTATTTTGAAGTGGAATAAGAAAGTAGACAAATTCACATTTGGCATTTACCTCAATAGTTGTATCTACTAACATTTTAAAGCATTATAGATATTTTTTGGCATGTATATAGGTGATGAATGTTGATTGGGTGTTATGCAAGTTCATATCTTTTGCATTTTACAAGGTTCTTGAAAAGATAAATTGCAGGTTCCTTTCTTCATATCTTGTTTTCAATTTTATTTTATTGAGCTTCTAGTGTATGGAAGAGGTAGCCCTAAATATTTTCAATGGAAATAGAGAATTAGTGATTTGATACTAACATGCAATAATTTTTCTTGGAATAACATGATTTTAATAAATATAATTGAATTTACTTTGGCTTTGTCACTCTACAAGTTTCCATCTATTATTTCCACAATAAACTAATTGTCAACTTTTGATGTAGATGTATAAAGAGCCACTACAGTGCCAGTTGCATAGTAGTCCATGGTGTCCACAAGTTGTTAAATTTTTGAATTGGGGATGAACATATGCTTTGGACAAACTAGGTCTATGAGTTTTATCATAGTAGTCTTATATGTTATTAAAATAAACTCACAGTCACCAAGATCATATGTAATTTTTGGAGTTATAAAAAAGTTTATAATACATATCCCTTTATACAGTAAGAGTTTTTATATATGGATTTGGATTAGCAAATATTCTATATTCAAGGTTATTGTCATCTCTCCTTTATTGTCTGTTAAATCAAATCACAAAAGTTCTCTTGTTTTTTGTTTGTCAAGTATTGTTCTATATGTCAAAAGGACATCACCTTTAAAGATTTATTCACATTTATGGTTGTTGATATCATCGATTGTGACTTGCATATGGCTTAAGTTTATCAATCTACATTTTTTTAATAGTTATTGTAATTTTTAAGATAATAAAATTTAAGAAATAGAAAATTTATAATTGCATACCTTTTGGCTTGTCCTTATGATTATGTTTCTATATGTTCCATTTTGATTTTTTGCTCCATTTGTGCTTACCTAAATGACCAATAAAAAACAATTAGCAATAAATTTAATTTTCTTCTAACATTGCAGTTATATATTTGGATTTACAAAATGCATATAATAAAAATAAAAATTGAAATTGATTTTGGGAAAAAATGTATTACATGCCTTTTATTTTGATATCTACTTTTCAATTTGGTTGTATTTATTTTACATTTTTCATATTTGAAACTTGATTTGTAAAATAGAATCATATAATTTTTTGCTTATTTTGTATTATGAAACATAAGTAAAATTGTTGATAACTCTTTGAACCAAATAGTTTGAACCTTGTATTTGCTTAGTGCGAGTGCACAAGTATTTTATTAATTTTAAAAAAATCAAGTACATAAGGGTGACTTTACTCCACTAACCCTTTTGCAATGCAAACATAGATTTATATAGTTTTTACCAATGACCAGTAAAAACAACTAATCTTATAACCAACAATTTATGGGAAAACAACCCGTAAGGTAGTTCAAGTTAATTAACACAAAATATAAAACTACCTAAAACTAAAACTAAGTAGGTTTATTTTATGGGGGTGTCTTTAATAAAAGATGCATGCCCCATTTACATTAGTTATTTATTACCTACGAAAAATCTAACCTAATGTTAAGACCTTGGAACAAGTCCTAACAAACCCCCTATGATCCAAAGTTAGGTCTTTGGACACATACCAAGCATTTTTCTAAATTTTTCAAATTTGATTCTATCAAGGGGTTTTGTGAAGATATCAGCTATCTGATCCGCAGTTGGCCAATATATTGGATCAAGAGCTTTCTTTGACACCAACATTCATAGATAATGGTATTTGACATCCATATGTTTTGTTTTTGCATGAAACACTAGATTCTTGGACATCTTTATTACACTTTGATTATCAATGTATAACTGTGTAGGAGCAAACTAAGAAACCTAAAGATCTTCAAGAATATGATGAAGGTAAACAATTTCTATGGAAGCATCCCATGCTGAAATTTACTCTAATTCTTTTGATGAATTTGCCACTATATCCTACTTTTTACAACACCAAGCAATGGCAGCTGAACCCATATGCATAGTGTATCCTATGGTTGACACTCTGTCATCCACACATCCACCAAAATCTGCATCACAATATCCAACAAGTTTGAAGTTCTTGTTGCGGTGGTATTCAAGGCCATATGTTTTCATTCCCTGAAGGTAACAAAGTACTTGTTTTGTTGCATGCCAATGAATTTCTCTAGGATCATGCATAAAACTAAATAAAATTCCAAATGAAAATGAAATATCAGGCCTAGTAGTCATCAAGTATATCAAACCTCCCAATAATTGTCTATACATGGTGCCATCAAAAAGGAACTGCTATCATCCTTAGACAATTTCAAGTTACTTTCCATGGGAGTGAGGGTAGGTTTGCAATCACTCATGCCAAACCTATCTAATAACTCAGAAATATACATAGTTTGTGAAATGAAAATACTATGCTCTTTCTGAGTTACCTCTATGCCTAGATAGTAGTGAAAAAGTCCAAGATCTGTCATCTCAAACACATCTTTTAATTTCTTCTTCACAGACTTGTTATGGTTTTCATCATTTCCTGTAATAAACAAGTCATCAACATAGAGAACAAGTATCACCATTTTTTTAACCTACACTCAAAAATAGAGAGTATCATCAGATTCACTACAATGAAAACCAATGGATTTCAAGTATGAATCCATTTTCTCATACCAAACCCTAGGTGCTTGTTTGAGTCCATACAAAGCTTTTATCAATTTACATACTTTATGTTCAGCACCCACCTATTCAAAACCCTGAGGTTATTTCATATATACTTCTTCTTGTAAATCACCATTTAAAAAATCACTTTTAACATCCAATTGATGTACTTTCCAACTATTTTGTGTTGCTAAGGCAAGTACCATACGAATAGTGTGCCATTTGGCAGTTGGTGGAAATGTTTCCTCATAGTCAATACCTTCTTGTTGCGCATATCCTTTTGCAACAAGTTGTGCCTTATGCTTATCAATGGAGCCATCTTATTTATACTTAGTCTTATAAACCCATTTACATCTGATGGGTTTAACATGTGGAGGAGGATCAACTAAAACCCATGTATTATTGCTAAGAATTGCATCATACTCATTTTTCATTCCCTATTGCCAAACATGTTTAGTAGATGCCTCCTCAAAAGTGGATGGCTCAGTGGAAGAAGTAGTAACAATCATAGCATAGTTTACCTATTTTTGAGAATTCTTGGGCCCTATTAAACCAACTTCATTTGTTGTCATGTCAAAAAAATTACTTTGAGCCCATTTTGGATACTTAGTCAAATTATTCAAATCAGGGACTCCAGAATTCTCATCATGTGCATCATTCGAAGGGGGACTTAGATAATTTTCAAAAATTTCTAAGTCATCAACCTGTGAACTTGTAGATGAAGGAGAGGAAAGTGAAGGAATTTGAGTTTCATACCATAACTTTGAAGAGTTATCCCCATTATTCAAACTATGGGGGACCTATTTCTCAAATACACTGTAGTACCAATAACTTCTACCCAAAACTTATCATCAAGCTATTTATAGTGCAACATGGCACATGTTGTGCCCTCTAAAGTTTTATTCATCTGTTCAGATACTCCATTTTGTTGTGGAGTATAAGCATTACTATATTATCGATGAATACCATGTTCTCAACAATAATCTAAAAATTCATTTGAGTTATACTCACCTCCATTATCTGAACAAAGAGTGGCCAAATGTGAACTTGTTTCTTTTTCAACTAAGTGTAACCAATCAAAAAACTTAGTGAAAACTTCAAATTTGTTTTTCATGAAGAATACCCAAGTCATCCAATAAAAGTCATCAATAAACCAGACAAAGTATCTACACCCACCAATGGATGACTTTTTCATGTCACATACATCACTATGAACTAACTATAAACATCTGTTAGCTCTCTAAGATGACTGTTTAAGAAAATTTTCCCAATTTTGTTTGCCCAAAACATGACTCACAAAGAATACTATCTTTGCGAAAAGTGGGCAACCCATTCACCATACCATATCTCTGCAAATCCACTAAAGAGTGGATATTCAAATGTCCATAGTGGAGATGCCATAACCGCTATGTAGACATAGTACCTGTACCTATGTCAATAGCTACCACAAGTTCTATATTGGGAGGAAGCATTTTACAATGCAATCTAACCAAGTTTCCATCTTCATATCCTGTATACATTGTTTTATAATCACCCTTCATTGAATTGATGTAAATTATCCCATTTTCAAGCACAATTTGATAAGCTTTCTTTCGAATAGTTACCAAAGAAAGTAAGTGTTTCTTCAATGTTGGAAAATACCAAATATCCTCCAAGTATTTTATAGATCCATTAGGAAGAAGAATCCGAATAGATCCAAGTCCTAGTGGTGTATGCATAGACTTATTTGCTAAGGAAACTAGAGAGAGAGAAGCTTCCTTATAAGACCAAAATAAATCTCTCCTAAATGTCATGTGTTTGGTTGCTCTTGTGTCTAAAACTCATACATCTGTGAGGTCATCTCTAGCCTCATATTCAATATAATCAATGTGCCCCAAAGTAGTGAATGCAGATTCATGGGCAACATTATTAGATTCATCATAGTCATGATCAACATACTGAGTAGAGTTAGACTTAGTCACTTTTTGTGGCCTCTAAATTTTATCAAAAAGAATCCTACATTGTGAGGCAATGTGACCAAATTTTCCACATCTATGACACTGATGTCTGATCTACCTCGACCTCTGCCCCTATATGAGTTGTGACCATGTCCTAGATCACTTGTTTCATGTGAATGTGATTGATTAGATTGCTGATTATTTGAATGGCCCCTACCTCTATTATGATATCTTCCTCCTCTGTAACCTCGACCCCCTCTATAACTATTTCTTCTATTATTTTGATGCCCAAATGAAGATGAACTAAGCTTTGACTCTAAAACATGGGCTTCTTCAATTTTCTTGGATTTCTTGGGTAGAGAGAGGTCATGTTGGATGAGCAACTGAGCCAAATTATCAAAGGTGATGCTTGTGATTTTATCAGAGACATGCAACATTTCAACAAAATTCTTATAGGACCCTGGTAGTCCTTTCAAAGTAGCAATAACTATGAGGTCATCATCTAGTTTTTCAATACCAACCTTAGTGTACTCAATAGTGGTATTTTTCAACTTAGACATATATTCTCCCATATCCCCATCTTCATCTAATGACAAATTAAATGACTGCATATGAATATCTATCTTCTTATGCTTAGGTTTCTTATCATACAAATCTGACAATGTTTTCCATGCAGTGTAACTATGAGGAGAATTTTCAATATGAACATAAGTATCACAAGTACAACAACATTTAATGAGATATAAGGCCTTAGAATCATGAAAATTAAATATATCTAATTTAGCCTGCTCTGTTGGCAATGTGGGATTTTCATTCTTAACAATATCCCATAACTCATTAAAAACTAGTGAAGCCTCCATCAATCGTTTCCAATCTGAATAAATAGAAATTGTTAATCCATCACCATCTGAAAGTAAATTTTGAATTTTTTCAAACTTGAAATGAAAGCAAGTGTAGTAAATAAAAGTGTGACAAAATTAAAAACAAATTAAATAAATATCACACTCACTACACAAGACACTGCTTCTACGGGTTTTGCACTTAACCTCTGCATAAAGCGCAAAAAGAAAAAATAAGTATTTTTGATGGGTTTTGCACTTAATCTCACCAAAAATCAATGATTACACCCTTATTTCACCAAATTACAACCTTATTCCACCAATTACACCCTTACATCACCACAACAATGTAAAAGAAATAGAATTGAATTCCGCCTTTTTCAATTTTTAAAATAACACAATACAATAAGTATGTGTTTTACAACATTAAAATTTAAAAAGGGAATATTCCTTTTACAAAAAAGCATATTCTAAAGTAAAAAGAACTTTCTCCAAAAAGAAGGGATTTGAACCCTTGACCTCTTCCTTTGCAAACTTCTTCCATATTTTGTGTATGAGGGAAAAAAAAATTACATGTGTGTAAATAAATTCAATTTTTTCCCTTTTTCAGCCTTCTCAAGCAAGCTTCCTCCCATGGGACCCAAAGCATAATTTTTCATATCAAAAAAAACTTTAGAAACAACAATTTTTTTTTGAGTTTTATTGCAGTGCCATGTTTGCCTGGGACACCATGGTTGCTCCTAGTAATTTTCTCTTCACCTGTTCTCTCTCCTACAGGCTGTATAAATCTATATAGGTATGATAAAATAGATTTTAGCTAAGTTTTGGTAGATTTTCAAGGTATGTTTTGCAGGGAACGGATTCAAAATGTACTTAGGGCGTTGGAAGGCCGTACAACTCCAAAAAAATCTCATATTTCTATTTTAAATGCAAAATATAGGTTTTTAATACCATTTGATCAAGATTGGTAGGTATTTTAGCTTTTAAGAGGCTTGAAAATGAATTTAAATAACAAAGGCAGCCATGAATGGAAATTATAAACATTTTCAATAGGAAATAGGTCGTACAAGTTTGATTTTTGCAAAAAATAATGAATTTAATAACATTTAAATGCTAAAAAAAATATTTTTATGTCAGATGAGGAGGTTTGAACACAATTTTAATGGAGTATGAATGATCAAAAAGCCCAAATGGTGGTATATGAAAAACACAGGTTTAAATGTAAAAAAAAAATGAAAAATTAAAATAATTTAATAATTTTTCAAACATTTAAACCAATAAATTTCTTAATATATGACATACCTTATTTCATACCAGTGAAATCACTTGAATTTGACTTTTCACCTTGCTCCTTTCAAATTCACCAAGCTCCCAAAATTACCATGCTCTGATACCACTGATAACTCCTTGAACCAAATAGGTTGAACCTTATCCCCGCTTAGCGTGAGTGCACAAGTATTTTATTAATATTCAAAAAATCAAGTACATAAGGGTGCCTTTACTCCGTTAACCCTTTTACAATGCAAACATGGATTTATATAGTTTTTACCAATGACCGGTAAAAACAACTAATCTTATAAGCAATAATTTATGGGAAAACAACCCGTAAGGTAGTTCTAATTAATTAACAAAAAATATAAAACTACCTAAAACTAAAACTAAGTGGGTTTATTTTATGGGGGTGTCTTTACTAAAAGATGCATGCCCCATTTACAATAATTATTTATTACCTACCAAAAATCTAACCTGATGTTAAGACTTTGGAACAAGTCCTAACAATTGCATTGTGGTCAATCTAATATGCATGGAAGAGATTGCAATCTATTTTTCTTCGATCAATATTTGTCCAAAAATGGTCTATGATTGTTCCTACATTTGCAGTTGACATATTTGACATAAAAAACAAATTGTGGTTTTTTATACATTGCCATAGTAGGCATTGGGAAATTTTGTTTTGCATCATGTCAATATTTAAGTCACTAATTAAAATGATATTCATATTATTATTTGTAGTTGAAGTAACATTTTCTATGAATGATAACAGATTTGCAAGGGGAGATTTTGGTGTTAAGTATATATTTGATATGTGGATGTATATGTTTGAATAGTTAATGTCAATTGTAATTATTTCTAGATTTGGCATATCAAATGTTTCAATGCTTTGCTTGGAAATTACTTTTTTACAACATGTCATGATACCATGAATATTTATTGTAGCAAAGCAATCAAATTTGTCTGTTAGCATTCTTTTGTTTCCCACTATATTTGTTAGAGTTTCTTATAAGCATAATACATGCACAACCATGAGTTAATTATCATGTGTTATGTTTTCTAAGTATAATTGCAAGCTACTTGTGTTCAAAGAACATATAGTGAAATATTCTAAGAGTTTGTATCTAAAGTCACATACGAATTGCCATCATGTAAATTGTTGAAATCTTTGCATTTCTCTTTTTACTTCATTGGATACTGAAAACATTTATTTTCTAATCTATTTATAAGGTACAAATGTTTCATGTTTTTAACTTGAGATAGTGCAGTGTAAATGAGGCCATGGTAGTTCACTTGGCGAGGGTCAAAATCTAGAGCAATCATTGTTAATCCTTATGATCTATGGATTGTTCTTGCACATGTTATTTGAATAGGAAATTGTTCTTGCATAAGCATTTTTTTATTTATGCTTTTTTTTTTTGCAATTCTTGTTATAGGAGTCCATTGTTTGTGAATGTGTTCAGTGGAAAAGTGTTTCATTTTTTATCTTTGAAAATTTCTAACATTTAAATCATAGAATATACCCATACAATATTACTAATATCATTTGTGTAATATTTGAAAATACCATCTACACCATTGACTAAGCCATCAACTATATTGTAATTTCTGCCAATTAGTTCTACTAGAATTTGTTTTTTAAGGATTATTTTATTTGGCAATATAGGTTTTTTTACTATCTACAAATTCTTTGTCAATTTCATTGGGTTGGATATGGTCAATTGCATTTAGCACATATGTTTCTCCTTGAAAAATAGTAAACATTTTTTCATTATGAAGTTGAACATATTTGTTTCTATGAAACAAATATGGAAATGTTGGATCAAGAGGAGAAGGTCTATAGCAATGATCATTTAAGTATTCGATATCATTTTCTGTTTGCTTTCATGTTCTTATATGATTTAAGATTGAAACAAATTTGTCATCTTATTGTCTCATAACTTCTTCTAGTTCAAAGTATTTGACATTGTTGGTCCAAAATACATATGGTATTATTTCACCATGCGTTTTTGGATTTTTAAATATCTAATTATCTTGGATGGATTGCATTTAGTAGAAGTCAACACAAAAAATTATGTTTATATTTCCAAAAGGAATTTTAGGTGTATGCATAATTTGACGAAGCCTCTTGTCTATGTTATAAATCATATGGTTCCTATTACAGATACCTCATCAATAAGTATTATGCACAATTATTCATATTTTTTAGTCATTGTATCTGAAGTATTTTAATCCAATGGGAGCATTCTAGACATTTTGTGGGGTAATTGAAAAATAGAGTGGGCAATTGCACCATTTTCATTGTATGTATCTTTGCCAGTAAATGTAACATTAATATTTTTTGGTTTAAGAGGATCACTATCAAGTTGTTTATTGTAAAAGTGACATATTACTTGGTATATCACTTTTGTTGTATATATTTTTTCTGTTCTTGCTCCACTTATTAAGATTAAATACAATGTCTCATTTGGAGATAATATTTTCCTCAATATGATATATTTTACAATATCTTGATGATTTGACTATTTTTGTGAGTTGAAATAGTCTTCTTTGCTTATGAGGAATGGTTGTTTGCTTATTTTATGTGTGTTTCTTCTTTTGGTATCTATTTTTGTTTTATTTGTGATATTCTTTATGTCAGCATTGATATCATATTTTTAAATTGTCACAAAGCATTTTTCAAGTTCATTTTCATTGTTGATATCAAATATTATATTTTTTTCTTTGGAGATTTGTAATGGTAGTGTCAATGTTCCCCCACTTTAATTGTGATTGTGTATTGAAATTGCACTCCATATTTTCTATGTTTTCTTTATGCAGAGCATAAGCCAAGGACCACCTTTGAAAATTTTCTTTCAATGACTCTTCAGGTTCTTCATATGGTATAAATAACATATTTGTTTCTCTATAATAGTTTTCAGGATCGATATGTTTATTGTATCTGGCATAGCATATTATTTGTGATTTTTTCATCTTTTTATATTATTAGATATTCCCATATAGTATGTTATGTATTCTACTAGGCATATATGCTCTAAATATTCAATGTTCCATTATATTTGTCAGTGATAAAAAGCACACATTATGTTTTTAGAATCATCATGTTCTTGTGCTAATATTTTTAGGCTTTTTAAAATGCATATTTTATTTGACAATGGCAATGTGTTTATAAACATTTTTTTTTAAGCATAATGTAGTGTTAAAAATAGGACAATGTGTACATCCTGAAGACTAGACATTTGTTGATAATTAAGGAGAGTGTTACCAAGCTTTTGTATGAATTCAATTTTTTTCATTTATTTTTGATAGTTCATCATGTACTTTGTAAAAAAACAACTGTCAGTGTTTGATCTAGCTTAATCATGTATAATGTGCAATATGTTGCTACAGAATATCCATCAAGAATAAATTATGTATCTGTGTTTGCATACCAAAGGTTGGGAATATGAATTGCAAAAGCATTTTTCCACATGTCCATTGGTTCTCTTTTTAACATTATAATAGGATAGGCAATTAGCGATTGCAATAATGTCAAATATCTCTCCTTAGTTAAATTCTCATTTGTTAAAAACATTTCAAATATTATGCTTTTGTCATATTTTCTATTTTGAAGTTCTTTCAAAAGAGATTTGGAATAATTTTTAGTTTTATCATCATTGTTTTCTAAAGGTTGTAATATAATTATCCTATCCATTAGAGGCAATGGAAAATTGAATCTATAGTATAATTTCTTGTATTTTTACAAGTGTGTGGATGATGATGTGTTTTCATTTTTGTTAAATTATCATCAAGTAGTAATGAATTATAAGACACATACTTGTCAATAAATTTTTCAATCACTAAATTTTTACAATGGCCACATATAGGGGCATCATGTATCCAAAACATAAAATGAACATGTTCATTTCCTCTGCTTTGGAATTCTATGACAAGGAAGTAGTCTCCAATTTGGTCAAATAATTTTGTATTTTACATCATCATTTTATTTAATGCATTCACCCTATGATTGAAATAATGACTACAAATTATTAGGATTCTTATTATTATTACATCAATATCATTTTCAAATATGTTTTCATTATGTTGTGGTGGCTTTTTTTTTTGTTATATTTGCTAATGCTTTGCATAATGGCCTTTAAAATTGTTCACCACTTGTGAAAGTAACAAAAAAGGTAGGCAATCATAATTTCCTTATGATTACAAAAATATTTTTCTTTGTATTTTCCAAATAGTCAAGCAAT